>OX465252.1:6535631-6833047 GCA_949987775.1 Aproaerema taeniolella
GATAAAAAAAGCGTTTGTAGCTATCAAGGAACTTGTTTGTTCACGAGCGCATAAAGTAATTATGATTATGGGAAATAAAGTTAGGTTGATTGAGAAACAGACAAGTTGTCTTGATATAATAACACAAAGAAATAATCAATTCAATTAAGTTTGGTTATCAGATCTCTCATTTGTTTTGATTGAATTTATAACGAACACGGTAATGGTTATCAAGTATTTTTGTAGTTTTAGTAATGGCTATGCTTAATTTTATAAAGTAATTGTATTCTGCAAATAAAGAACTTGATTACTATAAATTGGTAACTTGATTCATTTGATTTTGTTTGACATTAGAATCAAATATCAACTTATTTTGTTCTATGAAGTTTTTTCAATATTTGAATTAAGATAATTAATAATATCTAAGAAGCATTTATTTAATGTAATAAACTCAATTGACTGTGTAAAAATATTAATATTGTTAAATTATTCAGGTATCTTGCTTAAAGCTATTAAGTATTATTATTGGGACTATCAGGAAAGATATAGGGAATTAATTTTAGGGATGATAATTTCTAAAAAATAATAATTGCAGGAGTGATTATAAATTGTTTTTATTCAATAATTACACTAACAATAACACGGTCTCCAACTCTGTTTTACATTGATCAAATTGTTCCTTACACTAGTATATTTTGTTGGTGAAGTCTGCTGCGTTTTCTCTGCTCTTACGAGACTTGTATCATGTGTTGGCAGATATTCATCAATCAGTACTGGAAGGTCCTGAAATATGTCCATCAGAATTAATCATATATACCTAATCAACTAGCTAAGCATTCATTGAACACCTTACTCTGACAATCTATAGGGTAAATTAAATACATAAGTATGTGCTTTTCTTGGTTCAAAACCAATCTAGCACAATCAATAAAAAAAATATGAATAGAAATTTAAGTTGTGATCTGTTTTCATTCAGAAATTAAATCTTATATAAGTATAGGTATTTGTTAAGCCTGTTTATTTCAGTAAATCTAAAACAATAAGTACACTTTTTATTTTTAGCTTGATTTTTGCAAAAAGTGGCCTTTTTTAGGAGATAGGTACCTACAGTAAGCTTTAATACTGAAGCGCTCGTAGCCCAATGGCTCTCGCTGATCTCAACCGATCAGTGAGGTTAAGCAACGCACACAGAGACAGGGAACCTGATGGATGACCAAAAGAGGCAATTTACCACGAGCGTTTCCATGCTTCGGAGGGCACGTTAAGCTGTCGGTCCTGGCTGTTGTCGATTGACTTCAGTCGTTAAAACCAAGTCAGAGGCCATCGTGCGGTTTGAAAACTCTGACACCAGGGTTAGCCAAGTTTGCCTCATACTTGACTAATGACTATACCTACACGATAAGAAGAAAAAGAGCTTTAAATACTTACAATAGAAATATTTGACAAATCTATGTCTTCATTGGTTGTGTCGGTTGTGCTTGAACCCGCAAAATCAGCAGCCCACGCCTTCCAACACCGAGCAAAAAGGGCTCTTAGGCCCCAATTGAGGAATTATTTTCCTCAAGTCTTCAGTTGTAAGCGCTGCTAGAGCTTGAATGTTTATTTGGTTTTCTGTAATATTAACAGAAAAAATACTAATAAATAGAATGTCAACTAGCCAAATATGAGTTGGACCATAGTAAAAGGGTTGGACCTTGGTTGGACGCACATCACATATTTACCGTCACAAATTCTAAAATCATTGATCACTTTACACTTGTGTTTATTTATCATACTTACAATACAATATACTTTATTTCACATCATACAGAACAGGACGGACAGAGCGAGAGATTTACTATGAGGGCGAAGCACAAGTAGGTAGGTAATTTTGATTTGCTAAAATGTTCCTTTACGTACCTACATTACTGATATAAATAAAATAAATAAATAAACGCTACACACTCAAAGGCCCACACTAAGGTTTTCCCTTGTGTCGTGGGTCCCTTGGAACACACATAAAGACAAACACAAACACCCATGGCCCGAAAACAAACATCTGCTTTTTACACAAATATTTGCCCCGACTGGGGATCGAACCCACCGCCAATCAAGAAGCAGCATCACTACCACTCGACCAAACCGGCCGTACATTAAGTACTTCATTTTTACAGAATTGTTGTATTAGCAGCATCTAAAATTAACAACCAGTTCACGTGTGGGTAGCAACGCAACTCTAGGAACAGAAAATATGTATGTAGGTAAGTACTTACTTACGAAAAGAGGTCCCAGCTCCGGGAGCCCCCAGGCCGTGAGCAAATCTAAAACCTCATCCATCGTTCTAGTAACACTAGGTATACACAATACAACAAAGTTTCTATCACACACAGTCACTGTAATATATAATAATCAAAAAGAAATATCTCGCGATGTGACACGCATGATAGCCGAGAACAAAGTAAACTAAACACGCTTGGACTTGAACAGTTGAACTCGCGCGAACATCGGCATGATTGAACTGTCAACTGACATCTTTCAAATTATCAAGCGCGCGTTTGTTGTTATAAAGTTAAATGAATGAATGAATTATAAAATGATTCTATCAATAAATTTGTTGTATTTGAAATAAATAAGCTTTAATATTTCAGTCAATAAAAATCTTATTTAGATCAACTGATTGTGATGTGTAGGACTGATGAAGCAACTTGATTGATCTAACTAGGTAAATGATCACAAAATGAACATGTCTCGACAAGTTCGACATTAACAAAGTAAACTTATTAAATTCAACACATTCAACTTGATATACCATCAATCATTTTAGCTTTGTTGTGACAAAGAACCGTCAATTTTCGTTTTTTATATTTTCTTGTATGATTCAGTCATATATTTTTCTAACAAGCAAAATGTCATACTTGATTGGCTCGATTTTTTTCAGTGTAGTGTTATAATTTAAGTGGAAGATCTAATCTATTGATATGTCGTAAATTTTACTCTGAGTAATTGGTACTAGTAAGATGGTGAACAGTGCTGATTTTATAGTGCAATTCTGGTGGGTAGTAGACTGGGCGGTTAGATCGAAACGTTTCCTTGCCGCTTTCCCGGATGTAGTCGACAATTTGGTGCGTTTTGCGCGTCCATTGTATGCAGTCCTCGTAAGCACCGATCACCGTGATCACCGGTGACGTAACCTCTAACGAGCTGAGGTGACTGGTATTTCTTTAAAATAAATATAGCTTTAAATTTACGCCATTAGAAATACAATAAAAAATGGACCCGGAAACCAAACCGATGCTCTTTGCTGCCATTCAATGTAGGAATCTTTCATTTATATGTTTAAAAGCCATTAAATATTTGCTACAGACTGCGGGGAGAAAATAAAGTAAAAATATTTGTCATGCAGACACCGTCTCGCCATACGATGCAAAACAATCGAAGAGCAACGAACTGCGAGGGATCCGCCACAATTAATTCAGGAACCTTATTTGTAGACAGGCTATGAATCACAACTTAGATAAATCTATTTTTGGTAGCTAATACCACCTACATCTCGGAATAATTACCTCATTGAGTATAATACCTACCAAATAATAAACTGAAGATTCATAATGTCGTCCTCTTGAAATATTATTTAAAGTTTTGAAGCTGAAACTAGTTTTATAATATATCAATTTACCACTACTCTGGTAAAGCCCTCATTTCATAGCTTGTGCTAGTTAAACACGTGTTCCGTTCAAGTTTTTGTTCAAAAGTAAACATTCTCTTGACACAGCTGATGTTGGGTTGCGGCAATTTTGAAGGGCCATCCTGCGGCCGCTTTCTTTGCTGAGAAACAATTTTATTCCATATAAGTAAGAGCGATAAATACCATCTGTAATTATTGAACTACCTAAATGGAAAAATGATGAATTCGTCCTGCTAACGTGAGGCCTTGGTCAAATAGCGTGACTACAAAAGTCAACTAGCTTTAAACTACAGAGAATCAAAATTAAACCATATTGTTTTATTCTCTCTTTCCTCAATAACATACTCAACTTAGTTTTACTTGTTTTGTGGGAAAAGAAAGTCTCACAGCTGCAAAATAACTTGTTGCTGGTGCGGCGGTCGGTTCGGAGTAGTTCATAATTTGCTGCCCACTCTTGTAAAGAATGAAGTTAACTGTATAGTGGACATGGTGATGGATAGTTTTGTACCCTTCACTCATGTTACTTCTGTGCTTTTGGCTGAGGTTTTTAATGTAATAAGCTATTTAATATTATTTTTTATTTGTAGTGATGTTACATGTGCTGCGTTAGTGGCTGGGTTGACAGTAATTTTGTTAACATCTACTTACTATGCTTCGTTTGGCAATACATGGAATATTATTATACCATGTATTAATGTTCTTATTAATTTTGATTTTTCAAATTTCACAACATATTATTTTATGTTTAACCAATCAAAATATGTTTTTTATATTTTATGCACTTTCTATAATTATTTAATTACACATAAATATAAATTGTATTTATCTGTCATTACTATCATAATCACTTTCATGGTTCGTGCATTATGGGATGGACACAGTAAACTCGATTTCACCTTTTATTTTTTGTTTATAGTGTTCTTATTTTTTAACGATTTCATTTGTTTACAAAAATGATGAAAAACAAATATTTCAAGTTTGGTCTTTTTAATGCTGGTTCACTATCCACGAAACATGAAGAATTCATACTGGCTGTACAAAGTCATTCTCCAGATATACTGGCTATAAATGAGACATGGCTCAATGCTGGTGAAGAAGGGCGCGCACCTGTAGTTCCTGGCTATCGTTTGCGCCACATCCCGCGACCTCCCGGTACCGGGGGTAGACGATGGGGTGGAGGCGTTGGTTTTTATATCAAAAAGGGGGTGACTGCACGGGTGTGTTCACATCCAACTTCTCAGACTGGTGGAACTATGATTGACCAGATGTGGTTATCCTTGTCCATCAGTTCGACTCGCATTATCATAGGTACAGCGTACCGTCCTCCTTGGCTTAGAAACATTGATTACTTCCTAGATTCTCTGACCGAGTCCTTAATGTCATTTTCGCAGTCTGACCGAGTGATTCTCCTCGGTGATTTTAATATCAATTTGTTACACGATAGCGACAGTAACACAATTCGCATCAAGCAATTTTTACAGCACTGTGGTCTTGAGAACTATGTAACCGAGCCAACGCACTTCACTGGTGGTACTGAGACTCTTATTGATCTCGTTTGTTCCGACGGCCCTATTTCTAATGTTCTAGTTGATCACATACCCGATTTGGGTAAGCATGCTTTTATTGTGGCACAGTTGAAAGTTCGTAAACCTAGAATTCCTATCCGCAGAATTACCTATAGGCCTTTGAAAGATATCGATCTGAACACCTTCAATGCTGATACTTCTCAAATCAATTGGGACTATATTGTGGGGGCAGACACAGTTGACGAAATGGTAGATCAGTATACTACCTGCCTGGTACAGTTGCTGGACTTGCATGCGCCACTGAAGTCGCACAGCATACGGGACCGACAAGCCCCTTGGATAAATAGTAATACTCGTTATATAATGCATTTGCGAAATGAAGCGTATGCAAAGTTTCGTCAATCGTCTGACGAATATGTCAAAGGGAAACTGAAGGCACACTACAAATCACTAAAAAGTCTGGCTTTAACTAGCATGAGTTTTGAGAAGAAGGCTTTTTTCAATTCACACATTAATGGTAACATTAACCATCCGAAACGACTGTGGACCAATCTTAAGCGCTTTGTTATCCCTGATTCACATTCTTGTGATCTCCCATCTCACTTAAACGATCCTAATACAATAAATGCTCATTTTTTGGATGTTCCTGGTAGTAATGTGGTGAAGACATCGGATTTGTCATTTTTCAGCTCAAGCCGTTACAGTTCAAGTACTTTCAAAATTTCGCCTGTTAGTGAGTTTGATATAGGAAAAATCGTTCTCTCAATTAAATCAAACGCGATCGGTGTAGACGGTTTGAGTAGGGATATGGTTCTACTTTCACTACCCAGTGCGCTTCCAGTTATTACTGCCTTGATAAATAAATCAATTGAAACTTCGTCATTTCCCACATTGTGGAAGACAGCTTTGGTTCGTCCAATTCCAAAGAACAACAATCCTTCTGAAATTAAAGATTTACGCCCGATAAGTATTCTACCTTATCTATCAAAAATCCTTGAAAGGGTTGTTTACATTCAATTAGTGAAGTATTGCGAGGAAAATAATATCTTTCCAGATAACCAGTCAGGGTTTAGAAAAGGCCGCGGTACCTCTACTGCCTTGCTCGACGTCATAGATAATGTGCTTGCTGCTAGAGATAAAGGCAGAGCTTCAATACTTGTTCTTTTGGATTATTCCCGCGCTTTTGATGCCATCAATCATACACTCTTACTAACCAAGTTGGAATACTATGGATTTGATGAATCAGCAGTCAATTGGTTCAAAAGTTATTTAAGTGGCCGCTCGCAGCAAGTTATTGTCACCACCTTGGATGGATCTCAATCCAAGTCCAAAACAGAGTTTGTTAGCAGAGGTGTGCCGCAGGGTTCCATTCTTGGACCTATTTTATTTATACTTTATACCTCTGACGTGGTGAAGTGTATTAGGAACAGCAATTATCATCTTTACGCGGATGACCTCCAGGTTTACCTTGATTTTCATGAAAAAGAAGTAGGTTCGGCAGTGGAAAACTTAAATGAGGATCTTAATCGAATAGCTCACTGGTCACAAGCCAATTGCCTTGTTTTAAATCCCAATAAAACAAAATACATGGTTTTTGGCTCATTAAATATGGTTAAAAAAGTAACTGAATCTTGTCCTAAAGTTCAGATGATGGGTTCGGATATTGAACGTGTTGATACGTCTCGTAACTTGGGCATTGTCATGGATAGCGAATTGCGTTTTGAGAATCATGTACTTAACATTGTGCGAAACTGTTTTTACCGACTAAAAATTCTTTACCGGTGTCGTGATTATTTGAGTGTCGACCTGAGGGTGCAGCTTTGCGAGGCGCTTGTCTTGTCGAAGCTAAACCATTGCTTGTCCGTTTATGGTTCATGTTTATTAGAAAGATCTCAGCGTTTGATTCAACGCGTGCAGAACGCCTGTGCACGTTACTGCTTTAAAATACCCCCCAGAACGCATGTCACACCATATTTAAATAATTCTGGTTTTTTAAAAATGAAACAACGACAGAAACTATATCTTGCCTGTATGTTGTTTGGGATACTTAAGACCAAAAAGCCGGCTTATCTGTATACAAAACTCACTTGGCGTAAACATAAACCCAACTGTCCCGTTAGACTTTGCTCCATCCCACTAATTGTACCTCAACACAGAACTGCAGCATTTCGCGGAAGTTTCCGTTATAGAGCTACAAAATGCTGGAATGATATCCCTCCCCCTTTACGTATCATAAAGTCTTTAAAGACGTTCAAAAATAAACTCAAAGTTAGTTTGTTGAACGAACAAATTTTAATGTCCGGACCGACGTGAAGCTCAGTTTTGTGCGTTATTTATTTATTTATTTATTTGTTCATTCAGTTTAGTCTTGTTTTTATTATACATAATTATTTTTAATTTTGAATTTATTATATTTTTTACTTACCTTGATTCGTACACTTTTACATTAATATTTTATTTATTAATTTTTTACAGTATTATTATTGTTATACATTAATATGGGACGCGTTCCGAAGCACCTTGGGTGTTGGCAGAATTAACAGCGTTGTGGCACTGTCACAACATTAAGCTGAGCCAAAGCCCATTCACCGGTGCGGTACATGTACGTACCTACATGTTTACTTAACTTTATTCGTCAATTGTTTTTTTTGTGTTGTGTTGTAGATATGTTGCATGTGCCGTGTCATGAATAAATGTATTTCTCTCTCTCTCTCTCTCTCTCTCTCTCTCTTTATTTTAACAATACAATAGAAGTTTTTATCAGCGTTGTTATTATTTCGGTTGGTATATTTCCTGTATGTTTCGTAGCATGTTTCTGGCTGTAATAACGAACGACCGCTGTTATATTGCTAATTGTAGCTTAAATTTCCATATCTCATTATTTTGCTGAACTGCGTATTACGAGTCAGGAGTGGTATTCTAAGAAGTATTTATTTTAGTCCTTGCAACTAGAACGAACTCTTTGCTAATGTTTTGTGACACTATGTAGAAAATAACAATTTTAGTCTCAAGAGCTACGTGGCTTATATATTGCGTCTATTTAAATGAATTTAACCTCTACATGAGCACATGAAATCTGTGAAGTGTCTGGAATTTGCCGGCCGGCGGCGTCACGTCGCGACGTTTCGCGGAAGTAGCTAGTTAAGTGATCAAAAGCTGTCTTTAAACATACATACCTTGGACATGGGAGCACGACCTTCACATAACTACCTCTATTAATCTTATACAAGCCGTCTTGCATATTCCAGAATAGATCACTTGCTGTAACTATGACAAGAATAGAAATTATAGCCCACCAAAAAATCCAAGAGTTCCCCGTTTGTTGTCTGGTTGATTAAATGGAACATTAACACCTTTAATAAATCAAAACTAAGCCAACTTTACAACGCTATGCGGAAATGCATTGATGCGGCTGGGCTCAGGAACACCGGGCTAAGCTTCACAAAGTTTCTCACTGAAATGAAATATCGGCCTGAAAACCCGTCGCATCCGACAGCCAACATGTAATATTCATATTTTATTAGTTCCCGGCGGTGTGTTTGCTCAACTAAAAGCTTCCCTAAGCCACGCCAAGCCCAACCGAGATCCAGCCAATTTATTTCCGTCTAGTTTTCTTTGTCGTTGCCCAACAATTGATCTAAATTGTATACAAGGCTTGTATCGACAGATTGTATGGAATAATATAACGCACATTACATTTGCACGAGCTAATCAAATATTGTGTACAAGATATTCTCATAAACACCTAGACAAGAACGTTAAAGGGGGGAATAATATAATCAGCCCATTCTTTTCTCCTCGTATACTTCATACGCCTACAGATCTAACTGTATCGTTTAGCAACTTTTACTGAGAAAACTATCGACAATTAGGTTTGCATTAAGTAATACATAATTGTATGATAATTAAGATAATGAAATTTCTAATTAACCGCGTTATAACGCAGCAGTTGAAGCGTGGTTTTTGATATTAGGTTGTGTTGTACAAGACGAGTGCAACTTGCACGCTGCTGGCTTCCTTGCGTAATTCTCGGAACTTGACCGAATGCCTAGACAAAGGTTAGCTAAGTGGATTGGTCTATTTACTATTTATACCATAAAGAACAATTTCAAGCTGCGAACAAGTTTTCTGCAAACGACCCTGGCATTTCAGATTTACTATGAATAATCGCGAAAGATCATCACTAAAAAATAGCCGCTTGGCATTTAGATACCTTGAGTTATTATAGTGTATTTAATGAAATGTGGGTGATTCCCACAATTTTCCAAGTGAGAGATATCAGTGACGTACATCAATCTGATACAGGTGCCGTGGGTCTCGCGCTCCGCTGCACTCGAGGGTATCTGGTTGCAGTGCCATGGCTTTGTGACCGGCTCGGGTCAGTGCTCAAACGCATCAACACGGATACATGTAGAACTAGGACAGATCTCGGTAAGATGACGACTCAGTCATTTACGATTTTCAGTTGTGTTGTGGTAGGAAACATCACATTATACTTAGATGTTTTGTATTAGAGGTAGAATCAAGGAGCTTTTTTTGTCTTCTCTATGTCTTTTATCAGTTTTATTTATAACTTCAAACAAAGAGATTATGGTGCTCACTTTTAAGAAATTGTGTTAGTGCTATAGTATTATGTCTAATAGTATGGTGTAGATGTGTACGTAGTACATTGTGCGTTTTTTATGTTATGAGGCTTTAATTTGCCTATAAATAAAAACACAAGAGCGCTGCTCCAATACCGGTCCTAAAGCACGGCCGACGCTGAGTCACGCTCACACTTGCCTGTTTTAAAATGCAGTGCTAATAGAGCAACTTTTTTCGATAATCAATATTGTTTATACACGCAAACTATAGGCATTTATAAGCAAGTAGGTATGACGATGACGGCCAACGCAACACTAACCAGACAGTGAATAGACGAAAACGACTTAGGTAAGTATTTCAACACAATACTAAAACAAAATTACCCCTAAATATCTAAGACCATAAGAGCTAGTAAATCAGAAAATGGATACAACGTACACTTGATTTTCGTGTAAAAATACAAATCATGCTATTAACACAGATGTTCAGCATTATGTAAGGTTAGAGCAGTTAATTAGGTTTTGTAATTATTTTCATCGCGCACGCCTTGCTTGCGTCACGAACCACTGTGATAATATGCAACTGCACTTCCATGTTCCTCAAATATTAAGGACTGCATTCAATGTTTGTGGATAGCCATTAATATACAATTGGATACTTGAAATCAATTGACGAGTATCCTCTTACCTATTCCTAGTTTTTTTTTGTCCGCATCCGCGAAAAGGTTATTCAATTTTCAATTTCTCCAGAAGGTTGTTTTTAAATTCTTTAGCCGCTATGCCGGCGGCGCGGCGGCTCGGTGCTGCCTGTATTGTTTACGAAATGAGCCGCTTTCTTGTTAAATGATTCAATTCGGTTATTTTTTGCGCCATTGTATTGGCTGCTATGTGCCTTGCAAGGAGATAAGTGTTGTTGGAGAATATGTTATTGTCCTCATTTTTGGTCCGGTTGTTGCGTGCAAGGTCACACGGATCGGTCACGAGCGTCCAGTAAGGCAGTGGTCTCCCCACTTGAGACCGACAAACGTGAACCACACCATGTGCACACTGGTTCTGCACCTCGGTCAAGGCTAATTTTTCTGGGTCGACCATTAAATTCTGAAGGAAATGTACCCATACATGGACAATAAACTGTTTATGGAGCATGTTTACAGTTTATTTTGATTGTAGAGCTACAGAAAACAAAACTGATTCAGATGTTATCGTCTTTTATAAACATTTTAGGTATTTCAATCACGAGTAAATGCAATTGAAAAGTGATTTGAACAGCTGCTTTTCACAGTGTCTGCTGATCCGATTTCCCGCTTATTAGTAGCCGACTTGGGATCCAAATCCAATCACAGCAACGAGAGGACCAATCATGATGACCATTCAATTTCAAACGCGTGTGTGCGAGATTCAACTGGGCAGGATATTGCAGTCTAGAAAAGTTGATTTCGTAGTTTTACCCTTAGGCTCTATTGATATATTGCATGCTTTAGTGTTGCACATGACAAAAATACATACACAATTACATACCTAATGTATTTATTTATTGAGCTCCAGTTTTTAAACCAATGCTAAAAGGTTTTGCCCTTTATTTGGTATGTACTGTTGATATTTTTGGAAAGTGCTATTTCTTGTCACACATCAAAACAAAGCTATCAAACTTTCTACTGCATTGCAGCGAGAAATATTTTAGGCTTAAAAATATATTTTTTCAAATTTCTTCTCATTTATGTTCTCTGGAGCACTTCTCACAGACAATCTGTTTAGCATAAGGCCTTTGTTTATCTTGTACCAAATACGCTGTTACTTTCATCATAATTAAAGCTCTTTAACGTCTTAATTTATTAGAGAATTTGTGGTTAAGTTTCTTCTTCACAACTATACAATTTCGAAACCAGAAGCCGTGCCAGAAATTTAGAACGATGCCAGCTAAATAAGCGGCCTAGTCATGGTAACAATTTGTTTATGATTGTGATCAACGAAGCAGAAAATGATAGTATCAGATGCAGATGAGAATCTAGCGGCAAAATGTTACTAGAATAGATTAGCGAACTGCATCTCATCGAGAATCAACCTTATTGCACGCAATCCCCGTCGATCAACCAAGACGAATTGGCAATTGCCAGATCATTGTTGCTTCAATTGAATCAAAGCTTGTCTCGTTGGACATTAAATGCTGCTTAATTTGCTCTTTTATTTCAACATTACATCATTACCACCACTCGCTACAGAAATAGATTTGAGTGCTGTATGCTGTCTGTATACGAAGTAATTGCAATCGACAGATGTTTGCGAGCTTAATAAGTTGAAACTCATTTCCAGTCTACTTTGCAAGTGCTCAAGTTATCTTGAACTCTTTTTGTTCGTTTATCGTTCTTGAGAACAGCTGCAGGGACGTCAAGTGTAGAGCATGCAGTATAACCTTGCAAAATTAAGGATGTTATAGTTTGTGGGTTGTCGCTTATAGGGAAAGGAGCTTATAATGTGTTAGGTTGTTCGTCTACACAACACATGGCAACGCCCCACCCCCCGCTACGCCGGCGTCCTGGGGCTTGCCAGTAGCAGTTCCATGCGCGCCCCAATCCGATATTGTCGTGTCAACGATATAATATTTCCAACTTATTTTCAGATAATTTTCAGAGTGACTGTGAAACAGACTGTGACTAGTTTGTAACGGGGAAACAGTTGTTCGAGATTCTCTGATTAATCTCAGGTACATACATATTTTTTTAAGCGCATAGAAACTCCGGTTTCGGATTGTAAAATTCATTTTTGTCAAGTAGAGATATCGATGTAGATTGTAGAGATTATGTGTACTCAGTGATTATTTCAGTTTGTTTATTGGTAACCCCCGTGCCCCCGCATGACGGTTCTGAAGTATGAACGGATGTGGATAGAAATAAACAGTGTTGATATGAAATTGATAAAAGCCATATTAAGCAGGATAAAGCATTTGTTTGTAGTTGTACTTAATTAGTATATTTGAAAACCTAACAAAAATAGGAAAACGTACGCCATACGTAAATCCATCGTTATGTTTCGTATTAGCATATGAAAATGTCACCTTCGCGGTAATTAGCGCCATTATTCGGTTCATGTATTTATCTTTTATCATCGTATTATCTACGATTCCGTCTTTATCAACGGCCATTTTTATAATCTTTTCAATAATATTTTTAACAATACAAATGTACTGGAAATACAGACGTAATAGATAATTTAAATATGATCCATTTCCTAAAAGGATTAATAAGAATATGAGAGACGTATTAGAGATACTTTCCATATTTGCCTCGCATTGGATTAAAATTGAACTTACATTATACTTTTTGTATTTTTAGATAACTTATCTTTTAGTATTTCCGGAATAGAAGTACAAAAGTACATAGAATGTTTGTTGTGTAGATCTACATGAATCGATAGCAATGTTTCTAGATTTTGGTCAAGAACAAACCCATTATCTATAAAAAAATAATAATGGAAACGCATCCTCATATCACGGATAAAACGAGAGGGACACCCTCATAGGTGGGTAATGTTTACAGCAATAATAAAACTGTTGGCTGTGAAAACATTCCGGGCTCATATTTGATCTTGGCACTCCTTACATTACTTAATAAATCTTTACAGCCCTTTACTTTGATTTGACACGTTAACTGAAAACAATCAATACCGAAGGTTAAATATTCTTTATTTCTGTTTTTATTCATCCATATATGGAAATTAAACTTCAGTATTTGGCACCAGGCCATTCAACTTGCAGCCTGGTTAAGCAAAATAATCACTAAGCTCTTAAAAGCAGTAACTCTACATTTCAGAGCGGCAGATTAAATTAAATTTCCGAACTTTCTAGGCCCTGTTATTTACCCTCCAGCTCTGAAGTGACTGACCCTTACCAAAAAATTATAAAAACAACGTCGTGAACGTTCACGCGACTTATCTATTGGGAATATTTATAAGGTTCATAACTCCCATCTGATTTGGGTGGCGAAATAATGTCATTGGGGCTCGTTAGAAGGCGTGGGAATAGGGCTGGGGGCGCGGCGCCGTGGTACGGAAAATAATATGGGATATGAGGACAACATGTTGCGATCCTATGGAGACCTCCGTACGTGACGGGCCGTCTCTTCAATATGACAAGGGTCTAAATCACATCTGTTTCAATTTAACTGTGATAATTTCAAGTTTGAAAATGTAACCAATTTTTGTCTACGACCGAGCGAAGCGACATTTGTCTTGAAAGACCATCCAGCTGTCAATACCTATTCGAAATTATATTTATTCAGACTTCAGTGTTTTGTCATCGAAATAGCCGTGCGTGACATCCTGACACATTCTCATTTTCATAATAACTATATTTGTGGATCTGGGTTATAATTATTGTACACAACAAACACGCGATATTTTAAACAGTTCTAATCAGGAGAAGTATTAAAGAGTCGCTGCAGTTCTACACAACACAACTACCAATCTATTACAATTGCCCATTGACGCAAGGGTGAAACATTTCGTGGAATATTTCCCCTCACAAAATTCGAGCCAACAGATTTTGACTAAAACAGTAAATTGAACATCATAGGGGCAAGCTCGTGCCAAGCTGGGGGAGCCCAAATCCCATTAGCCTTAATTGTTACCTTCGTACTTTTCTAAAGTTTTGTAACCTTTGTTTGATAACCGAGGTTTTCTTTAGCACGAAGTATTTTATCCTTTCCTGCGATCAATCAAAGTAATCTCCTTTCGTCAGCTGGAATGACGTCATTATCCCAAGTCCTGGATTTATTCCCGGGGCTTTCTCTTGATTCGTGTTGACCTATTTCCCACAAATATTGTACCTACGTCTTGTTAAACCTTACAGTTGATTTGCAAGGGAAATGAGTTAGTTAACGAACTCTCTTGTTGTAAGGCTAATTGCGGTTGGATTTAAGGCTCTATAATTTATTTATTTTTACTATTGAGTGTTGTTTTAAACGGTATTGTTATTTCATTCTTGCACATGAAGTATTTTAAATAAAAATGATGTTGAAATACCTTTATTTGATCTTATTGTTTTCTCAATACTGCATTGTAATTCGCTGTACGAGTAGGTATAGCACAATTGCAATACGGCAAGAAAATCACGTTTCCTCTAATTTATTTAAAAATATGATTTCAATTTAAAACTGCATGTATCCGTATCGGAAATGATTTAATATCCGATAGTCATATTCGTGAAAAACGGCATGTTCTCGACCTAATGAACTCCGTACAGTATCTTTGTTTCCTCAATAAACTAGGTTCTTGGCTTAACCGGACAGTTAGGTTGTTTAAGGTGTTGTTGTAGTTACAGAACTACTTCTATTCAGCGGCTTTAGGATTCTATCTTGCAACCGGTTAATTTCCTGCAGTTTGTTCTGAAATAGTTACAAAACACTTAACAAACAAAACAAGTTTGTTCTGAAACACACTTAACAAAAGAAAGAAAAAAATCACTTCGTCTAGACTCTAGAATCTATCGATTCGTAGAATTTCTTCGGAAGTTCGCAAACTTTTATTATCTTTTAACTGCGCCGCTTAACCCTTTCATGTCCGGTTCCACCCCTGTCTGCCGCCATGTCACTAATGTACTAAATGCTCATTGTTACTTTTTTGCTGTTACTTCTTTAGGCGTAAAGTTAAAAATGCTAATGTAATTCACTAGTTTGACTTATTTTAAGGAACATCTTGAATGTTCTATGAAATGAAGCTATTTTTGCCACCAAAACGACAGAATTAAAGTGGTTAAAACGTTGATAAATATTTATATGAAAATAATACAGTGCTTTAATTTTCTTATTGTGGTTCGCCAAATTTCGTGTTTCGAAGAACGAACGACACGAACGAAACAGACACTGTTTGACGAGAGACATTAAGAAAATAGAAGCATTGTAATTGCTTTATAATTAAAGTTATAATTAAAACAACTTTGCAGTTCAAATAAATGTGCTGATGATAATTTGATTAGACATGTCTGATCTGATATATCATGTTTAATATAACCTGTCGAGATTAATTATATTGATAGATTTATTAAATTCAAAAATTAATTAATGCAAAAGAAACATAACACTATTTTCAATCGGATGGTTTCAATGCCAGTGCGGTTGTGTTGAAAATAAACTCTGTATATAATGATTGTATTTTTTAAATTAATTATTACTTGCTCCACTGAGCTTGCTTCACCACTGTGAAGGAAAACATCGTGATGAAACCGCATTGGGGCAGCGTGGTGGACTATGGCCTGAATCCCCTTCGTGTTTCGAAGGGAGGCCCGTGCCCCTCGGTGGAAACGTATATGGTCTAGTAAAATTAAAAGAAAACGGAAAGCGATTTATTTCAAAAAAGTAGTTCCTATTTTCAGAGTTATTGCATTAAGAGTCAGCTCACTGGAATATGTGTTTTTATGTCGTGTAAAACTCTTTAATGATAATGAAGCCAGCGGGGTACCGTTTCTAATTTGTTATCGCGTCCCGTAGGGTAATAATTAATATAACATTATACATACTGAGCGTCCAGCTTCGTTAATATTGCCTGAAATTGTGAACGTTGGGTTTATCTGCAAGCTAAGATTCTGTACCGAATCATATTATGTACAATTAATTGTATACTTTGTGGTGATATGAAATATACAACATTATGTAGACAATTTTTTTTGAATATTTGTATAAAAAGCGGAAGTCTATCCTCAAGGTTATAATCTCTAAATATATAAAAGGAGAAACTGACTGACTTACATATCAACGCACAGACGTAGGCACTTGAAATTTGGAAGGGACGTAGCTTAAGTACCGTAGAGATGCACTAAGAAAGGAATTCCCACGGGAACGGGAAAATCCTTTTGTATGAGAAATCTAAACCGCTTAAGTTAGACGCTTGAAATTTGGCATGCAGGTACCTTAGTAAACTTAAAGCTTAGTTACAACAGGATATTGCAAAATTCCCACGGGAACGGGAGTTAGTGGGAAAAAACTTTTGTATGTAAAAATCTAAATCTTAAACTAAATCAATATTTAATAAACTAAATGAAGGTCCATTAATGGACCGTCAATAAAGTGTAATCTGTTCAAAAGAAAAAATTAACACGCAAACGAAGTTGCGGGCATCAGCTAGTTTAAATATAAAAATGAACCCCTATTCTTCTGGTAATTTATAAATTCTAATCAGTAAGAAAGAAATAAAGAACGACAGTTAGGCAAAGCCTTCCAAACCTGATTTGAGTAACTAAAAGCGGAGTCTGATCTACTTAGAACTTGGAAACTAGAATCTAAAGCTTGTTTCAAATGTAGGTATTTGGAAAGTCGAGGACAGCGGTCCCCGGAGAAGATCTTGGGAACAAGTTACACCTCGCCACAATTGAATTTTCATGAGCCTTGGCCAAAGTAACTCGCTTCTTTCTTTTGTTTTAATAAACTTGCATTGTCGTAGAGAAGGAAAACTTGAATTTTCCTAAACCTATTTTTTTTTAATCTGAGTGAAAAACTACCTAGAATCGTGTATTTTCCATTGTTAACTCCTGACAAAAAGGAAAGTTTGATGTAATGTATCTGTGATTTGTCTGTAGCATCGAACGAATAGACCGATTTCGATGCGTTTTTATTTTATTTTAAATCTGACGTAATCGTGATAGTTCTAAGCTATATTATATCAAAATTGGTTCAGCCGATTAAGAGTTATAAGCGATCAATGTTGGGGGTTGCATAAAAAACTTTTAATTTCAGAGTTACTCGTATGATAAGATTTTGTTTTGTTAAACCTGCATGGATACGATGTTTTGCTTCTAGCCTTTTTGAGTCTAGTTCCTTTTAAAGGCCATTTTTTTTACTGTAAATTTAAAGCTTATCTAGTGAAAAAGTAGCGTGTGAACATTCGAGCTAATGGTTAGTGCAAATAAAATGTTTGCCAAAACACATCCGGCACATGGAACCCGTTTTAAAACCCGGTGCAACGACCTTGTAGCGACCTAAGAAAGGACGACAAGTACACACGATAAAAATATTAATGTGATGGATTTATTCAATGCTTTTCCTCATTTTAAAGAACCAGAAAATCTTAAAAATAACGCTGTGGTAAAGTTTAGTTTCAAGTCATTTTACACGACAGATATTAAGTTGACCTTATCTTTTATAGGTTAAATACGAATTCCAGCATAATATGACAGTATCCCTATCCTATCCTTTGTCAATACTTTTAGCAAGGTGTAGTGTATTGTTAAAATACTTAGGAAAACGCCCTATCAAACATCAGTGTAAAATTATTTATCTATTCGTCTGACAGTTTCTTTTTGAAAGGTTAGAGTGATGCTTTCGAACGAACCAACTAAACCGACAAACTAAAACTTATCAACTACTAGGTATAATATCTACAACAAAGAGTTTTACCGAAGCATAATTTATTTCCAAAATCTACATAGTAGTTCAGAAAAAACATCAAAACATTTTACTTCAGTTTTTGTGTAGCCTGGTCGTGGTAGAGCTATCTAGAATCTAAATCTGGAGATGACGACGCTATATTACTTGTGCGTGCTTAGATTTCTACTCGTATTTCGCCCGCGGTGTTTTTGTGGCCTTATAACAAAAAAATAAAAGCTATTATACCACGATCTTCATGGTGTGTGAAACATTTAATTCCTGGTCTTATACTCAAAGTTGTGTAGTAATAGATACCGCCAGTTTTTTGCTCTCATCTAGCCGAGTTATTTGATCCACCTGTTCTCATGTTAATTAGTAAGTTACGAAAATTGACTACTACAACCTTCCAAATTCATAATGAACGTAACAAAGTAACAAGTAACTACATACCATGTAAGTAATGTGTTATGTTATCGGCATCATTGTCTCTCTTTTTTATAGAAGGCTATGTCGTAAGTATGCGAAAAAACTCGTTATTAGGAGAAGGAATATAATTTCCACGTTCACAATGACACGTTTTATTATAACCAGCATATCTACTCGTAGAATAGACTAGGTATTTGAATATGTATTGTCAGACCTCTTAATGTTTTAAATTTAACCAAAACGCATTTGAAACAAAAAATATTTATAACGGAGACGTGTCGATAGGCGTATATTTAACTGTCAATAGGATAAATGTTTGACTAAAAATGTTTGTAAATCTGCATACGAATGGTTAGTCACTCTCCGTATAACAGCTTGTCAACACATCAAGAGCTCTTATCTCTTAAGGATGTCGCTGTTTGCTTGTCTTAGTAATTTCTCTTTTATATTTAAGGCGAAAAGAGAAAATGATTCCAGCATAAGTGACATCTCTATGCGCGCTTAAGTAGACTGAAATGTTTTGCGTGATTGAGTAACTTTTCTCACTTGAAAATCTTAAAAACCTTCCACTTACGAACAGGTAGACTGGCTTAAAGTCGGAAGTTACTGAAGATCGCTATCACAGCCAACGGTAAACTTTTGGTAGACAAAGTTAGAGAAGAATTTAATAAAAAACTATGCATAATAGTTGCAATTGCATTAAATGACTAGCACTTAGTTGCAGAAATGTTCATTAAAGTTAAAGTTTCTTTAAATTTAATGCCGTCTTTGTTTACGTCAACAAGACGGAAAGTGACAGTATGATATTTAAAGTAGTATTAACTTTAATGGACGTTTCTGCACCTGAGCGCCTGCCAAATAATTTTTTGTCTTTATTATTTCAAGTCGTGTTTTTACTGAATCGGAACTAGTAAACTATAGTTGTAATTTATTAGTACAGTTAGAGCCGTTTAATTAGTAACACAAGTTTGTTCAGTTTACCTATTTTCGGTCTTCCTGTGAAAGGGGCGTAAATATTTATCTGAACTAGAGTAAATATCTCTCGGCTCAGCTTCTGAAGCAAAAAGAGTTGAATAAACTCGTTTATTTTCAGCTTTAGAGATAAAAAAGTGGGCATAAATATGCTCGGACTTTGTAAACCCTAAATGTTTAAACGGTTTACTTTTGTATGATAGACAAACAACGAAAAGGAGCGTGGTTTAAGTTTCTTTAAATTTTAAATGTTAAGTAGCAGGGGATTATTTAATTTGCTCATGAAGCACATGACTACGATCATTTTCATAAAACATACAATGAAGTACTTACTTCTATTTTGTTTAGAAAATTTGCGGTTAAAATTATAGCCGCGGTAAGAAACCTTTATTCAGTTACATAGAATATTAAAGGAAAAACTTGTTATTGGAAATATTCTCGATATTACAAGGCAATAACAATTTTCCTTTACAATTCTGGGAAACCGTTTCTTATTGACGAAGACCTTTGTCAGAACGTAAGATTTATATTCCACAGATTCCAATATTATTTGTGAGAACATTTTGTCTGTCTTCGAGATGGCTGAGCGATTTCATAAGAGATTTGTTCTCAAACTATTGTGTGACGAGCGTTAACCCAGATCCTTGTGGCGATATGCTTAGTTGGATAGACATGGACATTTGCCAAATACCTGATGAAGCTTAACCTATTCGTTCCTATTTACAGCTTAATATCGGTAGCTTCTGAATAACCGTCATGTAATTTATTATTTTATTTTATCATATTTTACTGCGCCGCGCCGGCAAGGCTTTGAAGTTTGGTATTTTTATTTTTGCTTGAAGATAAGAGACAAATATTTAAACGGAATTATTTTATGTCTTTTAGAGAAAGGACTATTGGACGTGCTTCGGATGCCTAAGAATAACGCAATTTATTCCCATTGTGCATACCAAAAGGCAAAACAACTTATTTAAATGTAAGATGTGGTCTGGTTCGACAGTTGTTGAAATTCGATGTCTATGTTGATAGGTTAAATTTTGGAAAGTGCAATTGAGTGTAATGAAAGATAGCTAGCTATCGATTAAACTAGATAGACTTGTCAATCCCATATTTAGAAGTTATGTAACTTATTGATTATAGTAACAGTGAGCTATAAGTTAAAATTCTATAAGAATTAGCCTGAGGCGTTGATTCTTGTTGTTCTTTTTGATAGCTGCTTTCTACAATGTCGTTAGGTATGTCGAGTGCCGTCTGGGACCTTCGCCATGGCCTTTCTAACTTGTTAATTACTAGCCGGCTTTATGCGGCTGTGCTGCCGGTAAACATAAACCACGTGATTAATACACAGTGGGTGCGCTGCGCAGACGGCGCGTCGCAGCACCAACCGTAACAAATTGAGTAGCAAGCCTTCCGAATGGACACCCACACTGTGAAGCGCCAATTTGAATAGTTTGCTTGTAATGCCCCCCGGTGCGATGACCTCCGTTCCTGCTCATAGCTCTCCCCATCAATCAATGAGCTCTTGCATTCACTCACGAATGTTTTAAATGAAACGAAATGCTAACTTATCGCCTCTACAATAATCTTGAGTAGGTAGATAGGCTTCGCTCAGTGTTTAATCGGTCGGCTGTTATCGAACATTCATTAGAAAAATGATACGTGATAATAATAATTTGTGACGCAACGATTACATACATGTCTGATTGATTTAAGTTAATAATGAAAGTAGTAAACAACGAAATTGTCATTGAAACAGGAGTTCATAAAAACCATAATAGCGGTGTTTGATAGGTGCTGTCCGTTTTTATCGTGAGTAAAACATGAGGTAAATGTTGTATTGTGCTGTGATATGAATAGCCTCAGCGCCGGCTGTTGCGGCCAGCCTCCGAGCCTGGGAACGCGCTTTGTGCCGCTCCCCACTCAGAGAAACCTATCGCAATGCGTCGATAGGTTTTGCTCTTTGTTACTAGTTTCACCACATTGTAAATCCATACTTTTTATTATGCCACTTACATACAAGTATTACATCGCTTTTCTTGTTCACATTCAAGTAGGTAAAATAGACGTGTGCTTATTCTCATGCGCATTCGTAATGAAGACATAGCACTTACTGGATTCTGTACGAATATTTTTCTCAAGGTTGTATTTGCTCTGCAATATTCAGTCATATCACGGCCGCTCTAGAATTTATAGAGGTAATACTGTATACGGTATCTTGAATAGCAGACGCTGGCGACAATTGAATTGCAGTTCCCTCCCCAGAGGCTGCACCGCTTAAGGCCCGCAGACCACAAACAATAAGTAATAGGATTGGCCTACATTGCATTCAACTGATAACCACCATTTTATTGTGTACTCGTAATCTTTGTTCTTGTAATCCTTTCAAACAAAAAAAAATATTACAGTTTTTTTTCTTGGTTTCAGATCATGTAAACGTAGACTGCCATGGAGGAAGGAACCAACACAGATGCGCCGCCTGGCGACTCCCAAGTCGTCCAAGCTCCATCACCAACAGAACAAGGAAATATCGGAATCGTTATAGTAACTACTCAAGATTTAATAAATAAAGAAGAAAGTGGGATCGGCCTCGAGATAGCCGAAGAAAACAAAGATGCTTCTGTTGAAGTATCAGTGGAAGCGAAGGAGCTTTTCACAAGGAACGAGACTGAAGTTCAGGATGACGTGAGGTCACTGGGGGACTTGGACAGCCTACCGGCCGGGGACGATCTGGCACTCGGTGCGGCCGGCAGCGACAGCGGCGTGGAGGGGTGCGGGCGCGCGCTCAGCAGCGGCGGCGGCTCGCGCTCCTGTGCCTCCAGCGTCGTGTCGTGCGGCTCGGGCTGCGGCTCCGAGAGCTCGTCGCTGGCCGGCGCGCCACCCCGCCCGCGCCGCCGCCCCACCGTCACCCTTGCCGAGCCCAAGCGCAGCTCCCCCGTCGGCACCTCCACGCCGCGCCCCGCCACTGCGCCCCGCGGGCCCAACCTAGCAACGAGGGAGAGGGCAAGGAGTAGAGAGAAGCCGGTTCTACCCGAGAAACCCCGGCCTCTAACGCCGAAGCCGCGAGTCCGGCCCAACATCGATCTGCCCAATCTCGTCCGCGAGAGCCCCGCTCTGCGTGCCAAACCGACTAAAACTTCTGCGGCGAGATGCCGAACGCCGAACTCCCCGAGCGAGGAGAAAAGGTGGCCGTCGAACGGACCGCGGCTGTCCGCCGTCACCGACGCAAACGCGACGCGGGTGGCGGCCGATAAGTACGGCACGCTTCCGAGACGACGGAAGGAGAACGGCGAGGAAGGTTCTCCGAAGCACGAGATCACGCCTCCGACGTCGAGACGGCCGACGGTGACGCGGTCGGTGTCGTCGCGGTCGACGACGAAAATGAGGGTCCGGATCTACGCGGAGAAAGTTTCGCAGACGGTGCTAGTGGGAGAGGATGTGGAAGCTGCGCTAGCGGGGCTGGTGCCTAACATCGAGAGGGTGGAGGTTTCGCGGTGTCACCGCGGGGTGCAGGCGAGCTCGCGGGACGCGGAGCTGGCGCGGCTGGCGGACGCGGCGGCGGCGGGCGGGGCGGCGGCGGCAGCGGAGCGCGCGCTCCGGGAGGCGGCCGAGGCGCAGCTGGCTGCCGAGCGCGCCGCCCGGCAGGCCGCCATCGCAGAGCTGGAAGCCAACTCGCAGCGGCTGCTCGAACTCGCTGGAGCTGGTAATTTTTTTTAATTTATTCTCGTGTTTTTTTAAATTTTTAAAATAACCAAATGCACTAATAAAAGACAGCGGTGGAATAGTGAGACAGTAACATGTGACAGTGACCGTTCCTACGTTCGATTCTTGGGCACGGCTAACATTTATGTAAAAAAAGTTTAAACTTTTTTGTGTCCCAACTTGAGACTCTTAGGAGGCCCGAGACACAAGTTAAACCTTAGAGCCTTTGAATTTACGTAATATGTGGCGTCTAAAATACGAAACAACAGAATGAAGACTCAATTTCAAATTACCAGCGCGCGTCTTCTCCCACGTCCAATCAGTTCAAATCCCAGATTAATGACGTAATCGCCTCTGCTCCCGACGGACACAAAAGACATATATAATACCACTTAACTAGTTTCAATCGCTGTAATAAATTGTTGGTCAAGTCAGACGTAATCTAGGCTTGGTTAGAAAGCTCGTTACAGTTTACGTAGAACTAATTTATTTATTCAATTTGCTAAACAGTGCGACATTGAAATGTAGGTTATGTTGTTTTGTTACTAGAACTGCGAATTCGTAAAAACTAAACTTACTGCACGTACAGTGCACCAATACATAACAACATTCTTCTATTAGCAATTTATGTAACTTAATTAAATTCAGCCTGTTGGGGGTTCGTGTGCGGCACAGTGAAAAAATGTTTATAAAAGATTAAAACTTTATTATAAGTAAAAAGACACGAAAGTAAAAAATTCTATAAAATGTTAGAGAATGAACCCGGTCGACGGTTCGGAAATGCACTGAAGTTTGGCGGAAGGGCAGGCGCATCGCTAATATAATTAGTGTGCGCGTGACGTCATTCCCGTATTGTAAAGGTGTAAGTATTTACACCGAACACAGCCTAATAAAACTGAACAACTTACTTAAGAAACATGGGTCGAAATGTCAAAAAAAAAAAATTCCTCTCCATACAACTGCTCTGCTCATTTACTGTGGAAGTCAACTTTTTTTTTTTCGTAAATGTTCCTTTGGGAAAGTGGTTCAGTTTTATGCGGAGAGTCAACTTTTGAATCGCTCATGGCGTATAATTTCTTGTTTTATTAAAAGGTGCGGGCGCCGGCACAGACGGGTGTTTGCGTGCTTTAGAGGAACAGATCCGCGCGGCGAGCGAGCTGGCGGCCAGACAGCGCGCTGAGATCGACGCCTTGAGGACGCATGCTGATAATATGCAACGGGTATGTTATGTACTTGTAGTAGTAGACAGAGATCCCAGGGCCGCCAGACCTTACATATGAGTACCAGCTAACCTGGGCCAATTTTCAGCTACCAGGTTCTGAAGGTACTAACAAAAATTACTCACTTGATTTGAAGTCTGGCTGCTGGTATCTTATAGAATATAACTCATTAAATATAAAAATTAATGATCAACACCTTCAGACAATCTCCGTCGGCTGTAATATCTGCCAGACGCTTTACAGTTCGTAAGTAAATTATGCGATTATAGCTACAATCTGAACCCTGATTTTTGTATATGATGTTCAAGGAACTATAACAATACTTTTTATAGCACCAAGACTTCAAGACAAATGAGCAATTTTTGGAAGTACCTTTAGAACCTGGTAGCTGAAAATTGGCCGCCGGCCCCGGCTAGCTGGTATTCTTATGTTAGTAGTACATGTTAGCACTACTCTTTCCCATACTTTTGGTTAATGAGAAAATAAGTAAGGTCTGGCGGCCCTGGAATCTTGGTTGTTGTTGAGTATGCATTAGTTGCCCGCTTTATCCTTCTGCTGAGCCCTGAGAGCATCGAAAATTGAAAGCTGGTTCTTTTTTAAGTTTCGTGTTTATTAAGGGTTCATCTGTGCGGGAAAAATGAAAGTTCTAAAGTTTCCCACGTAGTTTTTCGCAATGTTCCAAATGAGGACATCGGGGTCCTCGTCCTAGAAAATAATTTTTGTAGAAATTTCAGACCATGTATGCCATATGGCACTCTAATCATGCAAATTTCAGTTTTAATCAAGTTACTTTTTCGTTCTTCGTTCTCGGGAAGCGGCTGAATAGTCTAACAATTGGACCACTGAAAGAGATTGTTCTACACGAGATAAAATCTTGTCTTATTTTCGTTTGTTAAATCATACTCCAGGTTCCTAGTGTTACATTAAAAACACCTTTATCTCATTGTAATCCTTTTAATTCGATATCTAATACATAATTACAATGCAAAATCACATGTCCCCAAGCTAAAACAGTTTATCGAAAATTAAACCGACTCCAAAAAGCGAATAAAAAAATTATTTGGTCCGCAAATGGCGGCGAAATCGGTGAAAATACATTAAAAAAATACATACAGTCGAACATACAACCTCCATACTGCTGTCTAGGGCTTTCGAATACCGGATTTTTTGAATACCGGTATTAATACCGAAAAAAAAATTCTCAATACCGGGATCCCGGGATACCGGTATTGAAAAAAAAACTTTTTTTTTTCAGATTTATCATTCTTTTGGAAGGTGTTTCTGTAGAAGGTATTTTCTCCACTAAATAAAACAAATAAGTTTGCCATGCAAAACCATTTATTTATGTAATAATATTTATTACGTCTCACTCAGACAGATCAGTCTTTTTGTATACAATAATTCGTACTAAAAAAATTATGATCGAAAATTTCGGCCATATAACCAGTCTCTATTTAAATTAATCATATTAATAAAATTGTGTTTAATAGACCATTTAATACCCCTTAAATGAAAGTAATAAAATTAATGATTTAATAAATTTTATTTCCAAAAAATTACATAAGAAAAAAACTGCTGATCTCGCCATAAAACAAAAACAGAAAACATGACATTTTTGAATAACATTACGAATTTTTTGAATTAAAATATTTCGTATTGCCTCCTCGTGCTTCCATTACTGCGTTTACGCGGTTCGGCATACCTACTGTACATCAAGTTCCTGATACGATTTTGGGGAATATTCTCCCATTCCTCTGTGAGAGCAATCTCTGTGAGATTGTGAGCTCACGAAGTGTGGTTGGGGGAGGGTTTCGTTGTTTTACGAATCTCCCTAGCTCGTCCCAAGCATGCTCGATCGGGTTGATATCCAGGCTGCGTGCTGGCCACTCCATAGTATGGAGTCCATACTAGTAATGTTCATCTCTTGAAGATAGTCATTTACAATCTGACCTGTGTGAGGTCGGGCATTGTCATTTATAAAAATGGCATCCTTACCCAAATTGACCATAACTGGACCAACGTGTTCATTTAGGATTTCTTCCACATATCTTTCGCTAGTTAAAGAGCCGTTTTCTATGAACACCAGTTCTGTGCGACTCCCAGAAGAAATTCCGGCCCACACAAGTACAAACCCACCGCCTTAGGCTACTTTTTCTTCGATGCATGCTTGCTTGAACCTTTCCCCTGGTCCTCTATACACTCTGTGTCTTCCATCGTGCTCGTAGAGCATAGATTTAGATTCGACGGAGAACATAACTTTTGACCAATCTTCAATATTCCAATTCAACTGGTTTTAGGCATACCTTAGTCTTGAAATACGATACCCACGCTCCAATTTAGGGCCGTTTGCAGGTCTTAGTGGTTTCAAGTTAGCCTCAGCAAGTCGTCGTCTTACCGTCCATGCGCTTGGGTTACTTCCTCCGAGGCGTCGAAACTGATTTGTAAGTTTAGTTTTTGTGAGAAAGCGATTACGAAGCATAGTGTTCACCAAATATCGATCTTCTTGTGCTGTGGTACGTTTTTGAGTACATAAGTATCAAAATCAAAATTTAGCGTAAAATAGATAAAAAAAATATTAGATCTCATATTAGTCATAACTTACATTTTTATGTCGTATCGTATCCATCCAGTTATAAAGCACGTACAACACAAAGTCACAGATCAGAGCCAGCCAAAACACTGCTATGATAACGCGTGCAATTCCACTGCTCACTGTTTGATGACTAACTGCTTCGCCTTGCACCTGAGGCGGGGCGTCTTGGGAATTTTCCCTCCGCTACCGGGCGCCGCCGTGGCGCTAGTGTCACCTCAAACTGGCAAGGACTCTTAAAATGACTTAATTTTGTTGTAATTGCCACTAAGTCGTTAAGTAATTAAAATATCGATTTGGAAATTTTCGTTATAATATAATTTATGTGTTACTGCGGCAGTGATTGTCTATTGCAACGAGTTTTGTACTAAAAATAAAATGAAATCACTAATACCGGGATCCCGGTATTAGACATTTCAATACCGGTATTGAAAATGTCTAAAAAGTCCGGGATCCCGGTATTAGCCAATACCGGGATCCCGGTATTGGAATCCCTACTGCTGTCCCACGTCACGTGGACTGTAGTGTTGTACCACTCGCGTCGTTGATCGATTTTCTTTTAACACTAGTCACGTCTGCATATTTTCCAATCATAATGCCTTAGATCATTTAAAAAAAAACATCCGTATTTAAAAAACGAAAAAAAAAACAGCTAAAATCAAATTTAAAAAATCCGTACTCATTTTTATCCGTATTTACAGGAAGCCTGCGTCCATCGGGAACAAGCGCGAGTCCTGTCGGCGAGACTAACCGAGGCTGAGCGAGACGCGGCCGAGATGCAGGACTTCTTAGCGGCCGAGACCGGAGCCCTGAACGACTCATTGCAGGAAGCTGAGAGGGAAGTTACGCGGCTCAATGCTGACCTGGATAAGAGGTATTTACGAGTGTTAAGTTAGAGGGTCTAGAGGTGAAGCTATATGAGGTAATCGCGGCTGAAGGTCAGAGGAATGTCTAATCGGTCAAATTTTCCTCTTAGTGAAGATATAAAATACAACCTCAAGGAAAAATTCGATTAAAGTCATCATTATTTTATTATCCCTACTAATATTATAAATGCGAAAGTAACTCTGTCTGTCTGTCTGTTACCTTTTCACGCCTAAACCGCTGAACCGATTTTTATGAATTTTGGTACAGAGATAGATTAGAGCCTGGGAAAGGACATAGGCTACATTTTATCCCACAGTTGGGCACGATATAACCTGTAGTCCACGCGGGCGGAGCCGCGGGCGGAAAGCTAGTTATTTTTATATTTGTAAGTAATAAATAACACTTTAAAACAATTTCTTATTACGCATTTAAGCCACAGAATACATAATACTCGTAGTACTTTAAGCAATTTAATAGTTTTAATTTTCGAGGTACTTATTTGTTCCTTCTTATTCATTTTAATTAATACTTATTCTCATAAATTGTTGTCTCTTTATGATTAAATGCTGTGTTATAAATTTATCTTATGTATCTGTGTGCCTGTGTATCTTATGTCTGTGTATCCGTCTGTGGCATCGTAGCTAAAACTGACTCTTGTCATATGACGTAAATGTCGGGGGTTAAGGAAATTTTAATTTTTTGAGTTACCTATTGGCTAACCTAACACATTATGTACCTGAATAATGTGATCCTACCAGAAAATGTTACAGTGTGTATAGCTGTTAACGTACAAAAATATATAAACTCTTTTCTTGTCGCAGTCGACTGGAGTGCCGGCAGCTGGTGCGCATGTGCGAGCAGCGCCGCCAGGAGGCGCTGTGCGTAGCGGCGCGCGCGCGCTCGGCGGGCGGCGCCGCGCACGCGCTGGACGCGCTGGGCCGCCGCCTGCGCGCCCTCACGCGGGCCGTGCTGCGCGCGCACGGCCTGCCGCCCGACGCCGCGCAGCCCACCGTCTACTACAACGACGCGTTCAGGTATGTGACGTCACGACATGGTGCTTAGCCAGAAGGCTAGTAGAAACTAAACGACGCATGCAGCATGGCTAATATAGACGCGTGACATAATTATGTCGTATATGAAATTGACAGGTTCAAAAAATCTTTTACATCCAAGTGTTACCATTTCACGCATTTTAAGCAAAGTAAGAAAACAGTCCTGCAAAGTATCGAAAGATGGCGTCTTTTCCGCTCAATAGCTATTGCTCCAAAAATTGAAATAAAAAAAAACAAAATGATAACGTAAAATAATTAAATTACTAAAATACATAAATTCCAGTCGCAGTGACAGTGGCGAAGCCCTATCCCCCGAAGAGGAGCCCCGCGGCGGGCTGCTAGGCGCCGTGGCCCGCGCACTACGCGCCGCCCCGCCGCTGCAGTTTGCGCCCCTAGCCGCCGCCCCCACCGCCCCGCACACCGCCGCCCCCGACGACGACCGTTCACGCATCTCCGATGACAACGATAACTCCGCAGACCTACTCGACTCGGAAACTGAACCCTGTCTTGTCACAGATCCCGGTAATTATTCCATTTAATTCTACAAGTTTATTTTGTACCTAGCTTTGCGCGTGAAAATTAGCTTATGTTAATGTCACTGTCCAACCCTCCAAAAAGCGCCAAAAATCATATCCGTTATGCGATTGTTTTTTTCGTTATCAAACCTCAAACTTGACAAAGGTTATACCTAGAGGAGGTCGACGATGGAGCAAGTTTACCCAAAAAAAGCTTATTAAGGCACTGGTACTCCCACGCACCAACGGAACACAGCAAGATGTTTGGCGTCGGACTTCAGGATGGTCGCGAACCAGACGGCCCTTTACAGAGCCTACCACAACGCATGAGACCATAGGAATGATACATTGATTAGGAGGCAGGTCTCATTAATTTGTGTTTCCTTATTCGCCTCTTACGACACCCACGGAAAGAGATGGGGTGATGTTATTCTCAACCGATCACCACACGTACAAAATAATCTCACGATGCGTCGTACTGTGTTCTAAGTACGAAAAACAGTTAGTTTCACATCATAAGTACGGATTATAAGTTTTTATTTACTTTTAGGATTCAGCATGTTCAATTCTGATTGTACAGGGTGTCTCAGAACGATCCAACTATTACAATGCTATATAGTTAAAATAAAAACTTTTTGTAACTAATATTTATTAATACCATCAAACAGAAAAATAATGAAATTTTACTTTTTAAAAATGACATTGTTCAAATGGCGTCCGTTTAGTTGTCGGCATTCCTCGAATCTTTCACGAACATTACGGAAGATTTTTCTTAGAAGTTGTCGAGAAATCAAGCTTATCTTTTCTTCGATATTTCTTTTTAAATGTGCCAAATTTCGTGGATTGTCCTCGTAGACAACGCTCTTAAGATAACCCCATTAAAAAAAATCTGGTGGGGTCAGATCGGGGCTTCGAGGCGGCCACTCAATGTCACCCCTCCGTGAAATGACCTTTTCAGGGAAGATTTCGTGTAATGCTGCTAGTGAATTGTTAGTGGTATGTGCCGTCGCTCCATCTTGCTGGAACCATGTCAACTGATTGTAATGTTCACATTCTTGCAGTCGAGGAGCAAGAAAATTGCGTATCATGTCGATATAGCGTGGTGAATTTACTGTGACTGCTCTGCCTCTGTAGTCCTCAAAAAAATAAGGCCCAATGATGCAGTTTGCTGACATAGCGACCCACACGGTTACTTTGGGGCTATGCAACGGGCGTTGATGCAACATCATTGGGTTAGATTCTCCCCAAAAGCGACAATTCTGGCGGTTTACATAACCATCCAGGTGGAAATGCGCTTCGTCACTAAAGAAAATGTTGTCAAAATTGTTAAATCTCTCCAACATTACATTCACATAATTGAGTCTTGTAACGTAATCGTTTTCATTCAGAGCTTGCACAATTTGTATTTTGTATGCCTTAAGATGCAAATCAGATCGCATGATGCGGTGAATCCTCGCTCTAGATAGTCCTAATTGTGACTCGCGCTTCCTGACGCTGACCCGAGGCTGTTGCCTTACTGAATTTGCAACTAACTCTATGTTTTCCGGTGTTCTTGCAGTTCGTGGACGGCCATGGTGGGTGTCGCCAATAGTGTTTCCGGTAGTGTTAAAAGTCTGGATCCAAGCGAGTATTGTTGCATTGCTTGGTGCTTCCCCAATATTCCGCAAATCCGCAATCCATAATGAAGTCGGAATAACCGTCGAACACGAATCAGAGATCGATTGTTTTCATAATAAGCACGAACACAAAACGATGTTCTCCCGCGTAAATCATGGCGGCAATTAAAAATTTAAGAACGGATCAGGCACAGGACACTCACTACATACAGCCAATTCGCTTAATTTGCGTTTCGTTCACTCTCGAAATAGTCGGATCGTTCTGAGACACCCTGTATTTTAAGTAGTGGTAGGCCTTACCTATGATAAAAGAGCAACCTCAGAGTTTCTTTCCTGTTCTTCTCTGAGGAAGACTGCACCTTTGCTAATAGGCGTAGAGTCAGTATGGTCAAAAGAACGAATGCGTATGTATGTATTTAAATCGTTTAATGTATGTTTGTATGTATTTCATTGTAATCTTGACTTGTTTTAAGTGACATCCTGAATATCCTATAAAATAAAGTTTTTTCTATACCTCTATAACTATCTATGTAAACTAGCTTTTTCCCGCGGCTTCGCTCGCGCAAACAACTCTTAGTCACTCATTTAATTCTTGACCCCTTAGGGGATGTTTTTAGAAAAATCGCGAAACACGTCTCCGTTTATTTGCTTCAAGGTATATCTTGATGAATGTAACCTCCATACAATCTTTGAACCCCCATTTCACCTCCTTAGGGGTTGAATTTCAAAAAATCCTTTCTTAGTGCTTGCTTACATCATAAAAGACACCTTTTTGCCAAATTTCAGCTTTCTAAGTCTAAGGGTTTGGTCTGGGCGTTAATGAGTCAGTGAATCAGGACCTCCAATTTTATATATGTCTAAGATAAAAGATTTCTTGAATTGTAATTTGAATTTTTCATTACAGAATATGGAGAAGAATGGTGGTCGGGAGCGGAAGGCGCGGGCGCCTGGAGTGGAGAAGAATTGTCACCGGAGCGGGAGTCTTGCGGGGATATTGATAAAGGTATAGATTGTTGTTTAAATTTTACACAAATTTTAGCTACCTATCGCTGTTTAAACTGCTCGACTTCCAGGGCTCGCACTAATGGTTTTTACACAATATTTATGTATTTGAGACCTATAGTGCTGTAATCCAAAAAAAATACAAAAAATACAAAAATATTTATTTTCAAAAACACTATTTTCAAATATTGTAATTGGAATAGGGAACTCCTAGTAGGCAATGAATTTGCCTGTGGCAGGAGAACCCGCTCTTCCATAGCTCTTAGAAACTAAAATAAATAGAGTAAAAATGAAGCAAGTACATAAATCAAAATTTGTGTGTGTGTGTGTGTGTGTGTGTTTCTGTTTGTGTGCGTGTGTAATAAATTGTGGTGGTTGTTTTTTTATCATACTTTCTCTTCTCAAATTTAAGTGCCGCCCTCTTGTGAGTGGTCGGTACCATATTTTACGTTCTTAAAACTCGAATCCTCAAAGTTCGAGTGAGTGGGCTTCTTCTGGATGAGTTTGCTACATGCTCGGGCGCATCTTCGCATTTGTGCTAGATTGTGGTCAAGAGCGAACCTGTGCAAAATGTGCTTGTGTAGTAGTGTAATTAGCTCATAAAATTCAGAATTAGAAACAACAACAAAAAACATCCGAATCGGTCAAGCCGTTTTGCAGTTTAAGCATAAGCGATACTAACAAACACCAATTCATTTTCACACATATTTAAGATTAAGAGTAAAGGTATAACGCCCGTTACTAAGCAAAATTTAGAAGGTATAAATTTGTAGTTGTTGTGGTTAATGTAGCGGCTGGACGATGGTAGGGTCGAGCAGGGGTGTAGTGAGACGCCGAGTGCCTTTGGATGAATGAAGTTTATTTGGTACGCCGGCCGTATTTATAGTTTGGCCGTGGCGATTTTATGTAGCTACCCTACCAACTTATCTGACGAATGTGCGTATAAGAAAGTGATATTTTCTTTCAGTTCGAATGTTTACTCATCTCTGTTATCAACTATACTATACCGAATCATTGTCACTCCTATTCACAGAAGCAGAAACACCATCAATATCGGAGCGCGACTCACTACGCAACCTATCCGCGGCCATAGCGAACAGACAGCGATCGGAGGCCGAAGACTTAGAGCGAGGCTCACTGCTAGAGCGGGTGCTGGCGCTGGACGCCAGGCTGTCAGAGCTACTCAGAGCGCTACGGCTAGTAGCCGCGGCTGCCGACGCTACTGGAGACCAGGACTCTGGCAGACTCGCTGCTGCGCTCAAGTTAGTATCGAGTGACTTCAAATTAGCTAGTGAAACTTTAGGGGGTGATTCTTCTTAAGAAACTGAACATCTTTCACTTTCAAGTTGACGTCACGCGCTATACAGGGTGTAAATGAAACACTATCACTCTGAATAATTTTCCAGTGGAAATTTCCTTCTGAATTTTCTGCTTTAAAATCAAATTATTTATTCGAATAACTTCATCTTTCGATAGAAAACAATAATAAGAGCGTAAAACAAAAAAAAAAGCAATGTTTGTTCATTTTCATTATTCCGCGCACGTTCCCCTTGCGCTGCGCCGCTTTCAGAATTCGAAAGCGGCGCAGCGCAAGGGGAACGTGCGCGGAATAATGAAAATGAACAAACATTCTATTAGCTACTCAATCCTTCGTACAAGCTACTATTCTAAGTCTCAATTAGAGTTTAATTTGCCATCGATTCGTAAAGAAATTAGTACTAACCACGGATCAGAATCGTGACGCCAACTTTGTTACATGAGAAGAAGCTATATCCTTATATCAATAAAGCTGGTTATAACTTGTAATCACCCCCTGGTTGCCTGGAAGAAATTGCTCTTAAGCAACAAGACCGCCGCATTGTACACTATAAGGTAAACGTGTTTCTGTTTTTTATGATTATGCTTTTGGGTGTGCAATAAAGAGTATTGTATTGTTAAGTATTGTATTGAGCAAACCCATTATCTATAAAAAATAAATAAAAGTTATTTTATAAACAGAGACAAGATAGACGTGACGGAGAAGAACGTAGCCGACGTGGTGGTAAAGAAACTGGCAGAGCTGGACGCCAGCAAGAACATGATGGAACAGTACCGACACTCCGTTGAAGTAAGTATCACATTCATATCGCAAACTTATGCAGTATTTGAATTTTTTTCTATCCGTCAGTTTTGAATAACAAGTGGCCAGTTTGACCATTTAATCACAGGACTCCCAACAGACGTTTAAGAAACTTAAGAAGTAAAAAATACGATAGAAATAAGTGTATTTTGTTAATAAGTGGTAGTAACGTTAACAGATTTAATGTGAAACAGGTATTTACACCATTCAGGCCCTGCTTGGCGATCTCGAGTCACGAATAAAACGCCAAGGTTAATACTTCGTACGTTCAATGCCTACACACCGCTTTAGCACCCCAGTTACTTCATTTGTGTGTTCTCTCCATATTTCTTTTATTTTACAAGATTTTACACCTAATTAGTGGACTTGCACAGCTACATAAAATGTATGATTAGGACTAGGCCGTGGTTAGTAATGACTAGAGGCTGCCCGGGACTTCGTTTCCGTGGGAATTCCGTAAAATCCTTCCTTGTTTCTTGCCTACTTTATAAAGGAACCTTTGGGCCAAATTTTAGTTTTCTAGGTCCAAGGGTTTGGCCTGGGCGTTGATGATTCAGTAGGGTTGGACCTGCAATTGTATGTCTTAATCGATGGATTAATTCATTAATACATTTTTATAGTGAAATGGAAACTTTTTACGAATAAAGAGTTGGATATCACTGCACTGTTATTCCACACTCAATCAGCATTTTTCATGTAGTTTACATGATTCTCGCTGGAGTTGTTCATTGATCTTTAGGTTAAATCTTAATTTAAATTCTAAATCGTTCATTTTTAATAGTTGCGTTTCTTTGACAGATCACACGCAAAATTACAACTTATAAAAAATAATTTGATATGTCTTTATATATAAAATCCATACAACTAACCCAATTCTAACTTTACTGATGTATCATTTTATTTGTATCAATAGGAGAGAACACACAATCTCACTCATAGCTTGCAATGCTTTACGCATTGGCAACGAGCACTTTGTACATAAAAACACTGACAAAAAAATGTAAATAACAGTCTTATTCTAATCGAGAATTCACATGTGTATAGTCGGGGAATCTGTCAATAACCAACGATTCAATTTCACTGTGAATATATCACAAAAACACTGAATGAAATAGCTATAGCAACTTCGCAGCATATTATAAAATTGCTGCATCATCTCTTTTCACCATTTAATTAAAACGCAAAATTTTACTAATTTAAGTAGAGGTGTAAACTGTTACTAAGTTGGCTTTATGTTTAAAAACGAGATTAGTGTAAAATGGAAACAGTGCGTCATTTAAAAATAAATTATCAAACTAAAAATCGTCTTCATTTCACTATCAATATAAATTTCAAAATTACAGTCTCTTTGGTTCAACATCAATGCATTTGTGCAGAAATCAGTCTTCAACTATAAAATTTATGTGGAGAACATTTTTAAGCAAGAAAGTAGTCATGAAAACAAGATTTCCTGTAGATGTTGTTATTTACTTATTAGGTATGTTGTTTACACCTCTACGAAAAGTTTTCAATACGGTATTTTAACACGTTTGGTATTTCAGACGCTCAAAAAGCAGCTGTTACAATCAGGTGAAGAAGATCAAGTAGAACTCATTGAAGAGGTGAGGCTTACGTTTTTGAAAAGTTTACACAGACTTTGCAATCTTATTAGCATTTGTTTAATAAATAGATTTGATAAGTTTTTTCTTGATTATTGGTAATAGGGTCAGCTCAGCAGAGGACTTGTCCAAGGAGTTGGATTATGATTAGATTTGTTATTAGTAAGAAAAGTACAAAAAAGTTGATTAGGTGGTTAACCAACCCTGTCAACCCTTAAGGGTTGACAAAAGTCTCATGACTTTTTTTAAAAAAGCCAAATAAGTCTGTGAGTTTTTAAATCATTTCGTTCATTGAAATTATAGATTTTAGTGCATTTTTGATGAGACAGACGTACTGCATTTCATCTAATAAAGTTTATTTATTATTAACCCCCGACGCAAAAAGAGGGGTGTTATAAGTTTGACCGCTATGTGTGTGTGTGTGTGTGTGTCTGTGTGTCTGTCTGTGGCACCGTAGCTCTCAAACGGGTGAACCGATTTGGATGCGGGTTTTTTTATTTACAAGCAGGGTTTTTGGCGATGGTTCTTAGATACGTTTTATCAAAATCGGTTCAGCCGTTTCAAGGTCATCAGCTCTTTTGTTAGCTGCGGTAGGGTTCTTAGACTCTTAATGTGTATTTACTTTACTTTCAAACATACATGTGACCTAAAACTTGAAATACTCATGTATGCTTAATAACTATGCAGGGTTATGGAACTCTTGGTCTGATGCTGCAGCCAGGATATCCAGAACACTAGCACACTCTTAAAAAAATAATAGCAGATATGTCGTGTTTGGACTCGTTTTGTTCAGTATTTGATTCTGCATACAATGCAATGGTGGCAACACGGTGAGCTGATGCTGCGGCCAGGATATCCAGAACACTAGCACATCCTTGAAAAAATAATAGCAGATATGTCGTGTTTGGACTCGTTTTGATCAGTATTTGATTCTGCATACAATGCAATGGTGGCAACACCGTGAGCTGATGCTGCGGCCAGGATATCCAGCACACTAGTACACTCTTAATTATTTTGAAAATAAGTTAAAAATTTTGAAATAAAAATTAAATTAAAAATTTAAAACCCCCCCCCCCCCCGCAAAAAAGTAAAGCGGACATTTAAAAAGTAAAAAATAATACCTTTCGTTGAGCCATCAAATTCATTTCAGAAATACCTATATTATATATATATTTTAATTATCGAAATCGATGGATGGCACGATAGGGTTTGCTCATTAAAATGGCGCTATAATGTCGCGTCGGGGTACCGCTTTAGTGAATCAGACCCTTCATTTGATTGACTATTCACTGATTCACTAAAGCGGTACCCCGACGCGACATTATAGCGCCATTTTAATGAGCAAACCCTATCGTGCCATCCATCGATTTCGATAATTAAAATATATATATAGGTATTTCTGAAATGAATTTGATGGCTCAACGAAAGGTATTATTTTTTACTTTTTAAATGTCCGCTTTACTTTTTTGCGGGGGGGGGTTTTTTAAATTTTTAATTATGGAATGCCACCCTCATCATATCACTCATAAAGAAATCTAGTCTAAAACATACAAATTAATCTGTTCGGGCACCTTGCGCCGTTGCCGAGGGTGCAGCCCTCAAAAAACGCAACTAGTGCTCAACTCTGACGTAGACTTACGCTTTTGTGTCTTTTGCTGTGGAGACCACGGGTTCCTGGGGAGCAGGCTTAAAATATTGTGGCAGACCTCTGGCGGCGTTTAAGAGAGCACAGGGGACTATCGCACTGTCGTTTTTGGTGCAACATGCAAAGGCTGGCCATAGCGATCCGTCGTCGTAATGCTGCCAGTGTTATGGGGCGCTTGGATCGACTGAGGGTGGTTTAGCAGATTGATATTTCAGCCTTTATTATAATTGACTAGCTTTCCGCCCGGGACTTCGTTCCCGTGGGAATTTTATGTAGCCTATGTGTTAATCCAAAGTGTCAGCTATATCGTTACCAAATTTTATCAAAATTGGTCCAGCCATTTGAACGTGAAGAGTGACAATCGTCCATACATACATCCATACAAACTTTCGCGTTTATAGTATTAGTAGGATTAAAAAACCATTTACACCCGGCTATTTATAAGGCAAAGAAGTTTCAACTTAAACACCCAATCGTTACATTGCGTAGGAACTATCATCATGCGGCGAAGAAGAGCGTCGTCAGCTATACAGTGCGTTGGACGCGGCGCTGTCTGCGCTGTCGGGGCAGCAGCGCGCCGTGCGGCTGTGGCCGCGGCTGGCGGCGCTGCACGCCCGGCTCGAGCGGCTCGCCTTCGCACTCGCCGCGCCCCCCCCACCCCCGTCACTACACAAACACTCCCCCGCGCACATACACTCCGCCGCATGACGAGACATACACCAATAAACCATTTTTTGGGTTCCGTACCAATGGGTAAAATGGGACCCTATTACTAAGTTTCCGCTGTCCCTCTGTCACCAGGCTGTATCTCATGAACCATGATAGTTAAGACAGTTGAAATTTTCACAGATGATGCCGCTATAACAACAAATACTAAAAAAAAAAAAAAAAGTATTTAAGGGGGCTCCCATACAACAAACGTGATTTTTTTGTTCGTTTTTATAGATAATGGTACGGAGCCCTTCGTGCGCAAGTCCGACTCGCACTTGGCCGGTTTTTAAGCTCATGGCCGCTGATAACAACCATGACATATACACAAGATTAGACTACGCTTGTCTCATCTTCTCTATAGAAACCAAGCGTGCCATTATTTTTTTACCTACTATGACGTCACACGAGCGATTCAGGCCCGTAATACAAGCGGCTCGCCTTTGCACTCCCCCCCCCCACCCTTACACAAGCACTCCGCCGCATGACGAGACATACACCAACAAACCATTTTTGAGCTCATGGCCCGCTGAAAACTACCAGACATATACACGACTAGATTATGTTTATCTCATCTTCTCTATAGAAGTCTCCTCCCTTTCTACCTATAATTTATTTTATATGTGCAAACTGTAATATGGAGAAATAAACGATATTAATATTACAGAAACGTACGTGTTGCGTACACGTAATTGAGAGTTAACTTTAAGCGCGCTCGTGGACTGCAATAACTATAGCTACGTTTTGTCGTAGTTTTTGCCGTTACAAATACATTACGTTTTTAATTCTATATATCGCTGTTACTGACTGAATCAGTCAGTCAATACGCATTTGTAAAGCATAATTAACAAAGCGCTTCGTACCGTCGTCGTGTCTTTCATCCGTTCGTATTAGTTATCTAATAGTAGTTATATTTATTATATCGGTAACCACTCGACTGTTCCACAGACTTGTTTTATATTTTTAATGTCAGTGAGATAAAACAAAAATAAGATTTTCTGTCAATACAATATGACGTTAACATTTCTATGGTTAACTTGTCAATGTTAAAGTGAACATGCAGCTTCCTTTAGAATTTATCGATTTTATCTACTTTATGGTGCACTTGTTAAAGACTACTTTTAAATGATAACGGCACTTTACAAAAATTAACGTTACCATGTCAATAAATAAGAATTAACAGAAAGTACACAAAATCATACGTAACATAATAATTCTATTACACAGTATTTAAATGAATAGACTTGTGTCAAAAGTTAAAGAAATCTTCCTTAGTGTAAGATTAAGTGTTACCGTAAGCTTACCATATTTAAAACTGGCATAAAAGTGATGATTAGCTTGCGTCCATACAATGAGCATCTGCCTAGCATCCGTCCTGCTTTCTGCGACCTCCATAACTTAACCTGCCATAGTTTCGATATAAGACGAGACAATATTTTAGGAAAAGCACTATGATGTCTAATTAAAAACGTGTAGATTAATCTTTCAAATTTCATAAGCAAACAGGCCATTTATTTCGCCGGCACCGCGCCGTCGATAACTAATATAAAGTAGCAATAGTTGCACTTTAAAAATAACAACTGTTTGACCCTTTTTATTTTGTTAAATAAGCCATCTCACATAATAGTAATTACAGTTTCGTATAAATAAGACATCTACACCTTCTTAAATATGACGTCATTGATAATAAGTTTCAGCAGTAACTGGTAGGTAGTTATGTCAAAATTATTCAGAATTTTCCAAATATTGACGAAACGTCTCGCATGTTTTTTTTTTGTGTGAGCAATAATTAACACTTAGATAGTAACACGTAGATAGTACGGATAAAACGTAGTTAGAATGGACTTTTAGAATTAACAAATCGTATGGTTGATGGATCTCAAAATGTGAGAAAAGCACAAAATCGTATTGTTGAATGTTTATGATAATATGAATTAATACTGGGTTAACTTAAAATTGCTTTTGGTATTGTGTATACGTAATGTGTGCGTGCGCGCTCGCTACTGACAGTTCCGAGAATACGCACACTATTACAACGTGCGTGTACAGTCAACATTATCATCGACATGTCAAAAGATATAAAATAAAAAACTGTTTTAGCTATCATATCAAAAGTGAATAAGGGTCATACTCTAAATATGATAAGTATCTGGGAATCCCAGGGTTAATTAAATATGTGCTTTTGACATAAAAAATGTTGACTGTACAGTGAACACGTATAAAATATTAATCCACACATTGTGGATTGGAAGCTATGTTTTGAAATGTAAACTTTCCCGAGGAAGACAGACGTACCGAGAAAAATAATTACTTTTCGTAAACTCAAATCTATTCTATACATATATATGTATGAAGAACTTTTGTTATTTTTTTATATTTTCCGACTCCTTGGGAAATGTTGTTGAGTTAAATGTGTATTATACAGATATCAATTGATTGTGAATAGAGATATTAAAAATTTAGGGATAAAAACGGCCAAGATTGCTGTTACAGAACTTATTGAAGTTTTAGAATCGCTTTCATTCCTGAACGCATTTAAGAATTTAATTTCCTTATCGTTAGACTGTACATAAGTAACATACGGTTTAAAAAAAAATATAATTATGAGTCGGTAAAGATCAAGTAAATTTTCAGTTTCTTTTCTAGATAAATTTAAGTGCCATTAGATGTAGATTATGCGATTTGCATATCAACATTGATGAATTGGATTTACTTTAAGGTATTCCTAATTTACATAGTTTACATCACAGCTAACAGAAAATGTTTCTATACGGATTTGTACATAACAAACGGATGGTATTATCTAATCAAAATATTTATTATATTCTAGTCAATATTTTGTTAATTCCGATTTTTGTTTAACAATTACGAATCAAAACCGTTGAATACAATTTAAATACCTTTTATTATAAATAAAAAAAACAGTATATGTATTTATTAATAAATCCGACTTGTATGGTTGCCTTGTTAATTGGATTTAAATTAGGTAACCGAACCAAATAAAATTGTATGAAGAATTTATTACTATAGTCATACAAAAGCGTAGACACAATCGAATTATGAGACTGATGATGTATTTATGTTGAGTATTGTTAGACCTGTTGAATTTGGAATAATAATGTGAATTTAATCAAATTAAATCTGTAATAAAAGAATTATGTGTCTCGTGGTAACAAAAGCTTGGAATTAAAATTTTTATTTTCAAAGATTCATTGCCTCTGACACGAACTCAAATAAGCCCTTGTTTTAATCGTGGTATTCTTCTTAGTTTTCGGTTTGTATTTGTAATTTTCTTTAGTTTCGTAACTGAATCACTGATGCTAATTGTATTATGTCAAAAAGATATAATGGTTTGATATAAGATGCATCACGATATCATCGAGACTTATGTAATAGTGATTAGTTCATCAGCTAGTAACGGAAATCTATGGATCGTTGTAAAAATAAAACGTTATGTAGACAAGCTTTTATTTTATATGCCTTCATGTAACCTTAAAAGCTGTAACAGTACAAAGTCATAGCTACTAATGCTTGCCGTAGGTGCTTGCTATGTCAAGTTATAAATGAAAACTGAATTTTTGAAACGTCAAATCATGTGATGTAAATATTATGTAAATAAACTATTGAGAATCAATTACGGATTTTATTTTTTCCCTTTTCTTTCTAGTTGCAGCGCCGGGCACCGGTCAATTTAGAAAAGCTGAAATCACCACATTTCAAAATATTTCGGCATTGACATTTTTAGTAGCCAACGGGCCTAAAATACCAATGAGACGTCTTTCTCATGAATCAACACAAGGAAAATGGACCTTATATGTATAGAGATAAATTTTTATTTCTTTTACGTTTGAATTTGCACACGTCCTTAATAAATTCAAGATCATTTGACAAAGTTGGTAGATTACAAAAAATACTGTTACATTGACGGTTATATTAGTCAATAAGTTAAATGTTTTCCCGAGGTTCTCGTGAGGGTAAAGTCTCATTGGTAGCAGGTTTCGAAATTAAAAGGTAAAAGTGCTATTTGAGACATTTATTTGACATATTCCCTTAAAAATATTTTTATGTTACCATATTTTAACAACTGTAGATTAGTTTAATCAAGTTACTCGGTTTCTCTATGCAATAATACTATATTGATATTTTATCTTAGAATAACCGTTACAAAATGTGATAACAAGTACAGAGGCCAGCGCATCAGGTTACTCCATTTTCATTGCAAAATCGTTCTTATCACAGCAGCACAGAATGCACGCATGTGGTAATTTGAGTTGCGGCCGTCCGTACATTAAACTTCTAATTAGAACAGAAACTCGAATTGTTTTAACAAGTATAAAGTAGGTAGTAGTAAAAAAATAAGTATGATCTGTCATACAACATTGTGATAATGATAACTACCAAGCCGCATCGGGAGCTAACCGACGGAGTCTACGTACTTGAATGATCCTAGCTCATTAATTCGCGATGTATAAAGTGGGGATTTTCCTACATAATAAGGGTAGCTGTTGCTCTAGAACAGCTAAACTGCTTTAAGCTAGACAGTGCTATTCCCTTGTTGACAGAGCCGATTTAATAAAGTTATTAACAGCTCGTGTTAACGAAACCAGTCCAGTAAAAAGAACTACTGAAACGTCATGTTAAATGCCAATTTCAATATAAGAAACTTTAACTAAAATGTACGAACAATGAATACTTTAAACTAAGTTAGTTTCGCTCCTCAATGTGGCTTGTACTTTTATCTGAAATACCTACTTTATAAAAACAAATTCATTGATTAACAAGCTTATTAGTTAGAATGCAGTAAATTGATATAAGGGAACCATAAATTAGGGTTACATTTGCTACGTTTTCCCAGGAACAGTATGCCCAATGAGGAAGTATTAAACCTAAAAGTATAAATATATCAGTCAGTGGGCAGTTAGCTATTTTAATTCACTATCTACGGCGGCGTTGGTACATTTAATTATCTACCCAAACATGCATTTCTCATTCACTCATCCACGCTACATAAACTTTTAAATATCTCAAATACAGATAAAACTACGTTCACTTGTTCGATTTCATGATATTCTTAAATATTCAACTTTTTTTAAAGTTTCCCATATACATACATAGATGCGAAATGCACTTCTCAGTTTTAGATCTCATACACAGATATAAATGATTAACATAAAGCTAATTCATTCTGTAATATGGAATGAATGAACAACTTTCGTAGTTTTTTGTCATGTCATGAAGTTCATAATTTTTAATTATCAACGGCGGTTATGGAAATTGTCTTACGATAAGAATTTTACTATCGACTATGCCTGGAATTATAACAGCAGTAATGCATATTTATAAAATTATAAATATAATTGAAAGTGCAGTCGTGTCCAGACATGTACTTATAGTACAGGCAACACGTTGTTTGAAGGGCTACAGTCAAATTCAAATGACGTGCACTTCGTTTACAACTACTCTAACGTACGTCAGCGATATCTGCTCATACATATAGGTCAGTGTACCTTCTGTATTTCCGAGTATAAATTCATTTCAAAACAATACTACTCGTCTCACAACCCAGCAAAGATTTTGTAAACATTCTTTGTGAACAACATAATATAAAATTTTCCCTTTCTTTCCGTGTTTTCTTACATACAATACATTAGGTTTTCTTACATACAATACATTAGGTATTCGTTCAGTGGGGCATCTTGCATAATTTAAATAGAGAGCTGTGCCAGCTCTAGATGTAAAATGTATTTATCTCTTCAGACAGTTCTATCTAGTTTCATAGTCTTATTGTGAATACAAATCAAGTGGGATGGTTCAGTTAAAAAATAATAATAGTACATTTTAACAATAAATTCTCTATATTAAACTTAAAGATGTTATTCTAGATTTCATCTCAATGATCGATTTTTACTGATCTTAAATTAATAATTATTAATCGTAATTATAAATAAACGCGGTGCGGTATCTTACAAGTGCTCGCGCCAAGATTGGCCGATTAAAAAAATTAATTTAACTAGCTAGATGGTTTGAATAAGTAGTGCTGACGCTGGAACGCAGCAAAAGGCTAGTAGTTCAGTACAAGAACTGCAAAGCACTGTGATGTGGTAAAATAGGCATTACGTACCGCTGTCTGTACGATTCCTCCCGCTCCATCCTTCGTGGCGCGTTCACTCGTGGCGCCGGACGTTAACCTATTTTTATCCGTTACATGCGGCCATTTGAACCTAAACAAAGGTAAAAAAGGCTTTACATATCTCTTGCTCTGTAAGTAGTCACTTACTTCCCTGAATGCCGGGGTGTATGGATATCATTACAGCATAGGTTTCAAAACCTACCATGTAATGTTAACATTACAGCATAGGTTTTGGAATTTGAAAAAAGAACTGTCATACTCAATACTGCAAGAAGAATATTTTTAAAAAGTTACTTTTTTTTCTCGGTATCGATTATTTACTCGAATCGGAATCAAGACAATTTGTATAAGAATTTATGAAGATTTTATTTTTAATATCGAACTATTTGTTTCGCAGTCACATCGTATGTTAGTTGAAATCGATTTAAAAATCAAACTGGCCAGTACGATTTGACGCGCTTGCGTGCCATAAAATCGTGAAGAGTAAAAAAGGCAGTCGACTAGCTAGGCGCGAAATTTTAATTAAATACACATGTTTCTCTTTAATAAATGTTCATAGAAACCTGCTTTCTTGTTTTTTTACTTACCTCACAATCGATATGTAAAGCAGAGTGTTTATCTCGGGTGTAAGCATCAATTGCATACTCGGGCTAATTAGCGCCCTCGCTGCGCTCGGGCGCCAAAAACCTCGTATGCAATTGATGTCATACAGCCCTTGGTTAACAATCTACTATTATTTCATAGGGCACACAAAGCACATCACTTAAAAATATCATTAGAATGTTCTTTTAACCCTATATGGGCTGAAAAAAATAACTATTTCTGTTTGCAAAGTTGCAGTCTTTTCAAGTCAAATGACAAAGTATTAATAATTATGGTAGGTAAATATCTCTTCAGTAGTTAATCCCAATGTTATTTATATCCCAGGTATTGAATAATTTCGGTTGATAAATGTTAAGTTGTGGGACTAACCTAAGTGGAGAGATACAGTCGGTGGTAGTCGTTGGCCCCGAAGGCCGCGTTGCACTTGGGACACTTCCGCTGGCGCGTCTCGTAGCGCGTGCGCAGGCAGTCCCAGCAGAACACGTGGAAACACTTCGTCAGCACCGCGTCTTTGCGTTTCACCTAAAAATTAAAGTTAAGTGTTATCATTGGTTTGATTTTTTAATGCTAGTCATATGTGGTTATCACACTGTATCAGATTTTACATTGACATTGGCAGACTGACACTACATCTCCATTCAAAGAAAAAATAATTCGACGGCCGGTTTGGTCGAGTGGTAGTGACACGCTGCCTCTTGATCGGCGGGTCCTGGGTTCGATTCCCAGTCGGGGCAAATATTTGTGTAAAAAGCAAATGTTTGTTCTCGGGTCATGGGTGTTTGTGTCTGTCTTTGTGTGTTCCAAGGGACCCACGACACAAGGGAAAACCTTAATGTGGGCCTTTGAGTGTGAAGCGTTTATTTATTTATAATCAGCACGGGCATACGTCTTATTCACATAAAATTGTAGTGAAGAAGTCTAACAGCGATGAACGGTTTTATGATAATGATGGCTTCCTAGATAACTGATTTTATAAAACTATAAAGACAGTTATCTAGGAAGCCAAAGCTTAAGTTTCAAAAAAATTTAACAGTACACGATTATTGATCAATTGGCCTTTAGAAAGATAGTATGTTTTTTGAAAAAAAAAAAGATATTTTTATTTTTTATTTATACTGATATACCAAGTGTGTGGTCTCTGCCTACCCTAAAGAGACATGAAATTGATATTTTGTACATTTATTACGCACTCCTTTGCCGTGTACATGTAAATAATATGAAATTGCTGTTCTCTATACAATATTTTTGGAATACTGTTTTTTTAATACTAATATTATATTTTTAGATTTTTCACGGGAATGCGAAATAAAAATTTAAAAAAAAATCGTGGGAACGTTTGAACAACATTCAACTTGATTTTTATACTTAGTTTATTAAAAGTAGTAATAGTAAAAAATCCAAAGTAATACAAAGTTAATTTTTTTATTAACTTCACTCAAATCTCGCTAGTAATAGCTGTTCAATCAAATAAATTATGAACAAAATAAACCTTGAACAAAAAATTTACAAAACATTATTGTAAATGGTAAAAAAATCTCACCTTGCACGATGGACACGTCAATGTTTCCTTATATTCCCGTATTTCCTCGAGCAACACTTCATCCATGCTGCTGCCGGCTTGCTCCATCTTCTTCATCCGTTCCGCCTTCCTCCGTAGAACGGCTAACTCCTCGTGAAGTCTCTTCGTCTTATACGCTTCTGCTTCTAATGCGCTCGTCTTCTCTGCTACCACTTGCTGCGCTTCTTTCATTTGTGCGTGATATTTTTCTGAGAAAAGGAAAAAAATAAGTAAGGTAATAACAGAATCACTTGTAATCTGTGTGGTAAACCATAATATGAATAAAGGTTTATCTATTAAATTGATTTTTATCTCTTTTTGAAAATTTCATAATATGCTTGAAATTCTTATATAAATAAATGATTAATCAAAATCACTACATATTATAAAACAAAGACCCAACGCCACGTCTGTCTGTGATAAAACTGATAAACTAAAAAATACTTAATGGATTTTCATACTATTTATTTAGAAAAAATAATTTCAAAAATACTGTTTTAACCAACGAACGAGATGATTCAAGAGGAAATTACCGAAATTCCCACGGGAATTTTAAGTAGATGTTGATTTTAAAAAGCGAGTGTTACATAATTTTATTTTTGTTTCGTTTTTTGTAAGTAAACATACCGAGATGTAGCTTCAAGTCTGCGGCAGACTGCGCCGACTCGATGGCCTTCCTTTTATGCATCTCCATGGCTTGTTGCCGCAGCAGCAACTCTTTCTCGACAGCAGACAGCGTGGCCTGCAGCAACCTCTCTTTCTCCTCCAGCCGCCGCGCCACCGCGCCCATCGACTCGATCTGTTGGTCACGGGTTAACACCTGTGTGTACAAAGTTAATGTTCTAATAAACACTCGTTTTCTTGTTGTACTGTTTGGAAGCCATTGGTAAAGCAGCGTATATTGTGTCATTTGATAGGTAAAGTTAAGTATTTGATAAAGCCAGTTTAAAGCAAGAAACAAAGATCAAATATTAGGTCTTGAAACCTCGGTATATTATTAGGTAAGCCAAAATAAGCAGTGAAATGGGCAACAAATTAAACGAGCTATATTTGAGTTTATTAGTACATGAATCTGAAATAAAAATGTATCACTTTGAATCAAAATCTCCGGTATATGGCTTAGTTTTGAAATTAAAAATCTATTTACGTCCTTACATTGAAGCATCCAGATATCTACACAATCAAAAATGTTCATTTCCACCATAAGACTAAAAATCTATACTCCATGAAAGCAATATAAATGCCTCTATACCTGTTAAGAAGCGGGCATGTACCACTAAATTCGTCTTCTCGGATTTATTTATGGATTATTAATAATCACTTGTTCAGCAGTGAAAGAAAACAAAAATTCCAACCCGCATTGGGCCAGCATGGTGGACTATGGCCTAAATCCTCTTCATGTTTCGAAGGGAGGCCCGTGCCCCTCGATGGGGACGTATATGGGCTGATAAAAAAAACCTGCTAAAAGTCAGGATCTCATACCTGTTCTTGCAGTAACTGCTTTTCTTCCCTGAGCAGTTTATGCAGCGAGTTGGCCTTGATCCGCTCCGACATGAGTTTGAAGTTAGCGTCGTCTTTCTCGCGCAGTTGTTGTATGAGGCGCGAGTTTTGCTCCTGCATGTCTTCGAACGCTTGTCCGGTTACTTCCATCTCGTTTAGTAGAGCTTCTTCTTCCTGGAATTTTTATAACAGAATTTATGATTGTGGCTCTTTTTCAAAATGACTGAAATGTGAAACGTTTTCAACCCTCATGCTTGCGAAGTTTCACGAGAATCTGTTGAGAAAGGCGACCGGTAGAGCTGGGTCTTACCAGCCCATATACGTCCCCACCAAGGGGCACGGGCCTCCCTTCGAAACACGAAGGGGATTCAGGCCATTGTCCACCACGCTGGCCCAATGCGGGTTGGTGGACCGCTCGACTTTCGAAAATGAATTTTCTTGGACGGGCGGGTTTCATCACGATGTTTTCCTTCACCGTTAAGCAAGTGATAATTAAAAATCCGTACATAAATCCGAAAAGACGAATTTAGTGGTACAGACCCGCACCAGGATTTGAACCCGTGACCTTCCGATCACAAGTCTGGCTCATTACCAACTGGGCTATCACCGCTGGGTAATAACGTCTTTTTCGGAAAACGAAACGGTTTTTTTTTCGCACGTTTTGGAACGGGTTTCGAAAAAGTGTCATATTAGTTTCATTTTTAATTTGGAAAGGAAAAATGAACCTTATACCATGCAAATAAGATCGATTAAACAAGGAATAAAAAAAACTGGTTTCATAAAATAGTTTCCGAGAACAATATTTCCAACACTATTCTTAATCGCCTTACAAATAGAGTATATTTTCCTGTCGCACGTATTAGAATCTGACTGGTGTTTGATAATCCTGAAATCTTAAGACATTAGATTTTTATTTTATTTTAAATCCTTACTAATATCATAAATGCGAAAGTAACTCTGTCTACTGAACCGATTTTGGTGAAATTTGGTACAGAGAAAGATTTAAGCCTGGGAAAGGACATAGGCTACATTTTATCCCACAGTTGGGCACGATATAACCTGTAGTCCACGCGGGCGGAGCCGCGAGCGGATAGCTAGTACAAGCAAAGAATAAATAATAGTACTAACGTACAGAAGTCTCACTCCCTAACAAAAATCAACTTTTGGCATAAAAAATTGCCTACTATTGCAAGCGGCACAGGCTTGCAAGAGAAATTGAAACTTCTAGTCGGCCGCTAGCGTTTATATTCTATTGCGCACCGCCGACTCGATGCCGCGTTCGCGACGAGAGCTCAGGGTTAACACTCGCCGCCGATTTAGAGACTGAAATTAATTAAGTGAGATAACACTGCATAAAATCAAGAGTAATTTTAGTTAGGAAGTGTAGTAAGTAAAAACACAAGTTAACCAACCATGTTATTTGATACCTAGCCTATACATACTTACTAACTACAGACACCTAAAGACTATTATGATGGCAAAACGTATTTCTCTCTGGTTTTAATATTGTTAATAAGTAGGCATACTTATTATTTCGTTCAACACGCTTGCGTTGCGGCTCACGCGCGCTGAGTGTCATCCCGCGCTCGCTGCATACTCAGTATGCCCGCCGCAAAAACATGCCTAAACTGCGGAGTGACACCCCCCTGGTACAAGAACATGCCTAAACTGCGGAGTGACACCCCCCTGGTACAAGAACATGCCTAAACTGCGGAGTGACACCCCCCTGGTATAAGAACATGCCTAAACTGCGGAGTGACACCCCCCTTGTACAAGAACATGCCTAAACTGCGGAGTGACACCCCCCTGGTACAAGAACATGCCTAAACTGCGGAGTGACACCCCCATGGTACAAGAACATGCCTAAACTGCGGAGTGACACCCCCCTGGTACAAGAACATGCCTAAACTGCGGAGTGACACCCCCCTGGTATAAGAACATGCCTAAATTGCGGAGTGACACCCCCCTTGTACAAGAACATGCCTAAACTGCGGAGTGACACCCCCCTGGTACAAGAACATGCCTAAACTGCGGAGTGACACCCCCCTGGTACAAGAACATGCCTAAACTGCGGAGTGACACCCCCCTGATACAAGAACATGCCTAAACTGCGGAGTGACACCCCCCTGGTACAAGAACATGCCTAAACTGCGGAGTGACACCCCCCTGGTACAAGAACATGCCTAAACTGCGGAGTGACACCCCCCTGGTACAAGCACATGCCTAAACTGCGGAGTGACACCCCCCTGGTACAAGCACATGTCTAAACTGCGGAGTGACACCCCCTTGGTACAAGATAAAACGTTTCACCTGTGATCCGGCGAAGGGTCTCGAGAAGGCGTGCAGTGGGTCGGCGCTGGGCCGCGCACACGACAGCTGTTTCTGCAGCTCGTACTTCTGTTCCTCAAGCTGTTTGATTTTCCGTAACGCGTCCTCGTCGGCTAGTCGTCGTTCTCGTTTGCTTTCCTATAATTTAATGAAAATTTTATAAGTACAGAGGGCTGCGTAAACTCTGTGCTGTTGCAATAAGAGCGGTTTTGCAAAGAAAATGGAGTAACCTAATGCGCTGGTAAATTTCGTCTTAGTCTCATTCTGTCTTATAGCCCAGTGGCGCTCGCTGATCTTAACCGATCACTGAGGTTAATCAACGTATCCAAGAGCAGGAACCTGATGGGTGACCAAAGTGGCAATTTACCACGAGCGTTTTCGTGCTTCGGAGGGCACGTTAAGCAGTCGGTCCCGGCTATTGTCAATTTACTACGTCGTTAAACAAAGTCAGTGGCCATTTGACGGTTTGAAAATTCTGACAGCAGAATTAGTCAAGTTCTTGATATCTACACGATAAGAAGAAGATTGTCTCATAAAGTGTGGGTTGTAGTGGGGGACATAGATGGAAAATGGCGTAGCACTGCCCCGCCCCGGGGCCCCCAAGCTCAGGGGGCCCCTCAGACTCTGACATACAAACTATAAATAGAACTAGAGAAAAAAATGGTAGAAAGTATTCAAAATTCTGAGTGTTGTCATATTTACAGCTCATTTTTACTATAAACGTCAGATAGCCGCCTTTGATTCTATACGACTCATCAGATAATTAAAGTCAAGGTATCTAGTTTGTATGAAAGTTAAAAATTAATTTAAAAAAAATAATTCGGGAATGCGTTCATAACGAAAAATGTTTATCTTGATGGTCTGAACAGCATGTTAACCTCGGGAACACGGTGTATAGAATAGAATAGAAAAATCTTTATTTTATAGGACATTCAGGATGTCACTTAAATCAAGTCAAGATTACAATGAAATACATACAAACATACATTAAACGATTTAAATACATACATACACCTATATACACCTACCTGCGCCATCTTTGCCTTCTGCCGATGGTCCTCCAGCTCTTGCCTTGCCTTTCGCTCGGCCGCCATCAGTTGCACCTTGTCCCGTTGCTCCTTACTAACGCCTTTATACATGTCCAGTAGCAACTTCAACTCTTTCTGCTCGTTTACTGCTTTCCTGTAAAGTAATAAGAGTTTTAATATTTTTTATACAATAATTTCCAGCTTCGATTGCGTTGATTCAATTATAAGTGGTAATAACTGACAAAGATGGCGTCAAAATATAGTAAGGCGGAAAGTGGCTCTCATATTAATTAATTCATTCAAATATTTGGTATTTAAAGAAACTATTTGTAAGGCGAGAGCCATGGCCTTTGTAGACCCTTAGTACCAACAACTAAGTTGTTACGCTATAGGACGGCGGAAAGTGGCTTTTACGCTACAAAATAGTATACACGACTGCAGTTTACTATTTTAACATAGCACAATGTCCATCTAATTTGTTAGGATTATACTGTTCGCATTACTCTACCAAATAAATGGAACCTATGCAAGCGCAGTACACATTTCATACCTTTAATTATTGCTCGTCACAAAACACAAAAATTTCGTTCCTTTCATATCAACAGATTCTGCCCCCTGATCGAGGTAAGTTCGAACGTATTTACCAAAGCTAAACCGCTCACGATTCTATTGTATTCAGCCCGGAACACAGTGGAAACGTGAGCGATTTAGCTTTGGTAAACTCGTTCAAATTTACCGCAAAAGAGTGCGGTATCCAAAAACTTGTTAGTAATTTTCAAGTCAGAATACTTACTTGAGCTGCTGCTTGAGATCCTTGATGAGCTGGTCCTGCTCCATGATCTTGGCCCTGGCGTGGTCCTTGTGTGGCGGCTTGTCGTGCGGCGCGGGCGCGGGCGCGGGCGGCTCGCCCTCCGCCTCCGCGTCCGTCTCCTCTTTCTTCACTAGCAGCGGCTTCTCGTCTGCCGTCTCGCTCGCACTCGCCGTCACCCCCGCGCCGGCCGTGCTAGACCCGCCGCCGCAACGCGTGCCCGCTTCTTCTAGCTCTTTGCGTACCTACCAAATATAAATAAATAAAATAGGTCTTTATTCAGAATAATTTAACATTATTAAGAATTTCGTTTTATTTTTCCTATCTTTAGTCTGATTGCCCTTTATCAAAGGCCTCCCCTAGCGTTCTCCGAATTTTCTTTTCCTGGGCTTTCCTACTCCATGTTGCTACTGCAGCTATTTTTATTTCATCTTCCCATTTGTTCCTTTGTCTTCCTTGTTTTCCTGTCATCTTTTCCTTTGTGAAAAAGAAGGCGAGGAAGACCTACCTAACATACTATTCTATTAATCCAGCAATATTTACTTTCATTTAAATCAGCTAGAGAAAGTTCAAGATGAAAATCTCTGCATAAAACTGAACTTAACCAAAGGAATCTCAGCAGTAACAGTCCAAGTTGTTAATGAGCCAGATTTTTAACCGGAAGGTTGATGGTTCAAGTCCTGGTGCGGGCCTGTACCACTTTTCATAAATAATTATCACTTGCTCAGCAGTGAAGGAAAACATCGTGAAGAAAATACGTTTTCGGACGGCGGGCGATCCACCAACCCGCATTGAGCCGGCATGTTGGACTATGGCCTAAATCTCCTTCGTGTTTCTAAGAAAACCCATGCCCCTCGGTGGGGACGTACATGAGCTGATCAAGAGAAGAGGTTTTGCTTTTCAGTTGAATGCACATATTGGAACAATAAATGCTGAGGAGCGATGAACGTCAGTGTTGTGCAGAGAGGCGGAAGCGGAATCTATTTTTCGTATTTCGACCTTATGTTCCATTGGAAGAGTTGTTTAGAGGGCTGATTGTATTTATTTTCGCTAACTAATTTAAAGGCACCCAAATATTTTGTAATTGCATCCTTGAAAACCGTTCAATAGATTTAGATAAATTAAAGTTTGTTTTAAACATCCAAAATCGATCTAACCTGGTCTAGATTCTAATCCTGAGGTCGTGGGTTCAAGTCCCTTTCGCGGCGAATATTTTTCTTTCCCTGAAAATTTTTTGTAACCTGGTCTTGTTTTTGAAAAAACTCTAGTTCACTGTATTTACAGGCTTATCCATGTGACTCTGACGTGCAAGTGATTAAGGTAATAGCCAATTTTTGCATGGAAGTCACTTGGAATGAATGTTAGTTAAAAAAAGGATGTAAAGAGCAGTAATCACAAATCAAATCATGTCTAACCAGATGTAATACAAATAAATATATATTTTTGATTTTATTAGACTTAACTATGTAAGAAACAAAAAAGTGTTCCTAAAATAAGTAAACACTATGTTGCTACATTTGTATTAAGGAAGAGCGGCATCACCTAGCACAAGCTTATATTAGCTTAAAAGGAGATTCCGTACGAATGTCACGTTATATTGTATATCTTTAGTTAAAGAAATAAAAAAATTATTTATTTATTAAAATCTGTACCTTATTCAACTCCTGACTGGAGTCCTTATATTTCCTTTTGTACCTATGGACCTCTCCTTTCAACTGTTGGTTGTGGTTCTGCAGCGAAGTGATCAAATGCCTCATTTCCCTGTTGATAGGGCCAGTCTGTTCATTTGCTGCTAAGTTCTGTTCAAACTCGATCCGTAACATTTCGTATTCTTTCCGTAGCTGCCCTAGTACGTCTTCTAGTTGTATCATTTCAGCTCGTAATGCCTTCTGTCTGGCTAGTTCTTCGCTCTGTAAAAACGGTTTCGGTTACTTATGGTTCTGATGATCGTGCACATAGTGAATAGTGTGCATTATTTACCCATGTTATCCCAGGGTTAACTGACTATCTATGCTAGCATTCGCATGGGACATAATTTTGTCATATGTATCTTTTTTTATGAGAAGGGTTAAACTCGTGACCTTAATCTTGAGAAAGGTCATAGATGAGGTCGGCGAGTTAGCCCAGAAAATGCCGTTAAGGCACTAGTATCCCTATACACCGACGGAACACAGCAAGCTGTTTGGCGTCGGACTTCGGTGAGAGGGTGGTCATGAACCAGACCTCGATCCAACCTCTCGTTTTAATACATAGCGTCAGTACGAAACACTTAGGTTCGTATTACAGAATGCGACTCTGACTCTGATCTATACTTGAGTAGCCTGTAACTCCTCGACAATAACGAAGTCTTTGTCATTTTGATAGGGAGAGAAATAGACAATCAATACTTAAGTATAGATCAAGAATTGATCCTCCTTCTGTAATAATACGAGCCTTAGAATTACCTCGATATAGCAAAATTATCTCACGCGTGTGTCTTAGCCCTGCATTATGGGACCAAAACACAATTCGAAGGGCATAATAAATCCTAAATCTAAGTAAAGGTCTACGAAAAAAGAAAGAAATAAGGGGAATACCTCCATCATTTCAATCTGGCGCATGTGCAAGTTCTTAGCGTTCTGCAGCTGAAGCCGCGTCTCGTCGAGCGCCGTCTTCATCTGCATCGACTCATTGTACAACACTGAGAACTGACTCTGCAGGCATTTGTACTCTGTCGTCTCTACTATCACAGATTCGGGGAGTTGGCGGATCTGAAACATAAATGGTTTATTTTTTTTACCAGCCCATATACGTCCCCACCGAGGGGCACAGGCCTCCCTTCGAAACACGAAAGGGATTCAGTCAGGCCATTGTCCACCATGCTGGCCCAATGCGGGTTGCTGGACCGCTCGTCATTTGAAAACGAATTTTCTTGGACAGCCGGATTTCATCACGATGTTTCCCTTCACCGTTGAGCAAGTGATAATTAGAAATCCGTACATAAATCCGAAAAGACGAATTTAGTGGTACAGTCCCGCACCAGGATTTGAACCCGCAACCTTCCGAGTACAAATCTGGCTCATTACCAACTGGATGGGTCAATTAGTCTTAAAATAGTACACACGGCAGCACAGGCTATACGTCGCCCTTATCACGCTCGTAATAGCGCCGGTATTCGTATTCATCTTCGTATCAAAAACTGCTATCCATCCTGAACTTTTTAACCTCCTTAAGCGTGTCCCGATGATGTCGATGTAGACGGTCTAGCTCAGCGAGTCTGTTGTTGGCGAGTTGACGTTGAAACTCACCAACAACAGACTCGCGAAGTTAGGCCGTGGCCGACCACGATGTCCTCTTGGCGACGCTTATATCTCTATACATATTATATACTACCTTTTTAGCTCGATAAACAGGTTATTAAGGTTAATCTGTCTGTAGTATGATAATTCTAATAGAGATATATGGTAATTATAATAGGGCGACCGGTCCAGCCATCACACCGGGTTGGTGGTTTAGGAGTAGGAATAAAAGATTTAACTCACTTTCATTTTGAGCTTTTCGACCTCCTTAAGCGTCGAAAAGCTGTCGATGCAGACGGTCTAGCTCAGCGAGTCTGTTGTTGGCGAGCTCACGTCGCTCCTCTAGCTCAGCCGCGATGTCCTCTAACTTGGCGACGCTTATATCTCTATACATATTATATACTTACCTTTTTATGGAGGACGAACGATCGACATCGATATAGCAAGAATGTTTGGTCTCACTTTCCATACAGTGGAGGACAGAGATGGCTGTTTGGCAGCAGGGAAACAGGTTATTAAGGTTAATCTGTCTGTAGTATGTAATACTAATAGATATATATGGGGCGACCGGTCAAATTCTGCTGAGGAATAAAAAGTCTTGACTCACATCCATCTTGAGCTTCTCGACCTCCTTAAGCGTGTCCCGATGCTGTCGATGCAGACGGTCTAGCTCAGCGAGTCTGTTGTTGGCTAGCTCACGTTGCTCCTCTAGCTCAGCTGCGATGTCTTCTAGCTTAGCAGCAGCGGCAGCAGAATGCGGCGCGGGCGCAGGCCCCACTGGCGCCGCAGTCACCCCTGATTGGTGGTAACTCTTCAACTTTTCGATAGCTTCTGCCAAGTGGTTTTCGAGCTTGTCGTTGCGGGATCGGACCTGTGAAACGCAGTTTTGTGTAAGATTTTTTTTTTAGAATGTTACCGTCTAACTTCTGGGCAAAGGCATATCAATTAAGAATTCCCTTCAGGTTTAAACCATTTCAAAGTTATGTTTGACACTCAATCTTTGGCATGAATTATATAGTTTGTATATAGTTTCATAGTTTGTTATATTTATGTGTGTGCATGTCTCTCTTTTTCTCATTTGGGGAGTTACAGGGTCCAAACCTTATCATTAAATGGACATGTCTAGTCCACTTGACCTTGTCCCCCGATTGCGGTAAGTTTGAACGTGTTTATCGAAGCTAAACCGCTCACGTTTCCATTGTATTCCAGGCTGAATACAAAACATAGGTGAGCGATTTAGCTTTGGTAAACATGTTCAAACTTACCGTAATAAGGGGGCTGGCGGCTGTTTAGTTCATAAATTTGACTTACCTTCAGCAGTTCATACTGCAGATCATCAATTTGATTTTTAAGCTCCGCGTTCTCTGTATCTCGGCTGTTAACTGCATCTTGCAACGTGGCGACCCGTAGCGTCATGGCGTGGTGCGACTCATGCAACGTGGTGCACAAGGCTTGGAGCCGCCGGTTCTCAGCCGTCACCTCCTCGTTCGTCGCTCGGACCACTTCGTCCAAAGCAGGCGCTGGGGCACCTTCTGGATGCAAAAACGATTTCATGCTTACTCTAAAATAGCTGTCGAACCGTAGGCTATTACAATGTGCCACAATGATTTGCCTGCACAAAGCCATAAAGCATAAACTTTATTTTTATTTTTACCAGTCCATCGGTGGGGCCGAGGGGCAAAACAATTTAAAACTATTTATTTCCAAGAAGGTACAGAGTAATCTTAATGCTAGATTGTGGCCCCCTATGCAGTCTATTACCAACATACAATAAAATAACTTTATTTATACTGAACAAGTGATGTTACTTGAAGAAAGACAATAGACTTACCTTCTCCTTCACCTTTGATGGCCCGCCAGATTTTGTCATTACGCTGCTGTAACCGATCGAAGGCTTGCAACACCTTGGCTACGGCTCTCTTGCTGACTTGCACTCGGTTTGCCAGCTGAGCATCAAGCTCCTCTTTATCCCATGTTGACAATTGCATGAGGAAAGATGTTGTTGCCTCGTTCTCATCTGACATCCAGAATAAATATTGATAAATTGGTAAGTACCTATCAGTAATGAGAAAACTGTTGGAAAATAAATGACAAAACTGTTGGCCGATGATAAGAAAGGTGAGGAAAGCTAGAACGGGCCTATACCCAAACGGGGTCTACTTAAACTGACTATACTAACCCTAACTTTAAGTTAAAATTTAACACAACTAACACATCCTTTATTTAAACCATCAGTTTTCTTCTTTTCGTGTCGGTGAGAACACTTAGATCAAACCAGCCTAGTAATTGTGCTTTCGGCCGCCATCGCAACTGTGTTTCGCAACCAGTTGACTACAAAGATTTTTGTCCTTCATCGCAACCAGTTGTGATAGAATACCTTTTAATGCTTATACACAACCAGTTGCCAATAAAGAAAATCTCAAAAAGATTGGTTGCCACAGAAGAGTTAATTTTCTTTGTTCACAACCATAGCAGGCAACTGAACCCACAGAGCACTTAGCCCGCGGGCTCAGTTATCCACTTTAGGTTTTATTTATGGACGACTCGACCCACTAATTCGCATAGGGGTCAAAGCCCGCGGGCTCAATCGATCACTATGTATATTTTAGGGTCTACTGAGCCCGCGAGTTCAATCTGCTACTTAAGATGAACTCAGCCCTCCAGTTTAATAATAGGTCTTTACCTATAAAATATAATGTTTTACCTGAAATTAAAACAGTTATTATATGCAGAAACCTTATTCGAGACCTATAGAGTGAGACAGCACCACTTCCGCTTCGATTGACAGCCCCTACCGATCCCCTCTGCCTCGCTTCCGGCGGCTATGTTCGAGGTAGAGGGGACAGCTTGCTTGCCACCTGAGCAGCATTGACTCGTCACATGGTATCTCACTGAAAGTCAGTTAAATATAAGCCAACAGGCAGAGATTTAAATATAGGTCTCGAATAAGGTTTCTGCATATAATAACTGTTTTAATTTCAGGTAAAACATTATATTATATGCGTTGAACCGTTATTCGAGACCTATAGAGTGAGATGTGTTTGTTATCGCCTGGTGGCCAAGCTAGTTATTATGTATATCCAACTGTATGGAGTATGCCAATGTGTGAGTAATAAAATACTGAAAATATGGATGTATTATTATTTATTTTCCAATTAAAACCACATTTAAGGAAAAATAATTAGGTATAACATAATATATATATGGGAATTTTTCTTCCCTAAACCAAACGTACTTTATAGAAAAAGGTACAATTAAAAAACTTGAGGTACAATTATATGTGAACCAATAATTAAATAGCCAACATAATTAATCAAAAACAGGAATTAAGTAATAGTGACTGACCAATTCACACGGCGTGAAACGACCGGGATAGATTAACATTTATGTTGTTATTGGATTGAGAACGGATCTCAGCGGAATAAAATCTGGCAAAAGTATTTGGGGAACGCCAATTGCCCTTGGCCATTACTTCGTCTATCGAGTATCCGTCGAGCCAGTTCAGCGAGGCAGCGGCGCTGCGCGTGCTACCCGCGCTGGCCTCCACGCCGGCCGCGCGTAAAAGCGACTTCACCCAGCCGCCCAGCACAGTGCGAGACGCGGCGCGAACGTTTCCTCGCGCTGTGATAAACAGCGACGTCAAACCGGTGTTCGCTCTACGTGCCGATGATACTTCAATGAGTTTTCTTATCCAAAAAACAGCACATAAATAATCGTTACTCGATTTAACCAGTTTCCACGAAGACTGCCTGTGAATATAGTTGTCAGTCTTGGAACCGAATGAAGGATGTAGAATGATTGAATCTGTGAGATCCTCAAAATGGTCATCATCAACATGCAAGAGGGTGAGGTCGTGTACACGTCGACTCGAAGCGAGGAGGAGAATTAAGGCAGTGCGACGTGCCACTTCGTACAAAGACCAGCTGGTTAGTTGATTTGAGGCTAGCCACTCTGCAACCAATCTCGGGTCCCAAATCAAACTTTTTTTATGTCGCGTGTTTGTATTTGCTACTGATATAGCTTTGAGAATACGCTTCACTAGCGGGTTTTCAGAAAGAGATTGCGAATCAAAACTAGTCAAAGTAGCTATGGTTGATTTATAGACTAGTATAGTCTTGTAAGAAAGGCCTTCTTTCAAATGAAGTTGGGCTAAGTACTTAGCTAAATTCTCCCCAGAGGGTTTGAAAATGTCCACATGATTAGATGTACACCATTTTCGCCATTTTGACCATATAGAAGCATACACCTTTCTAGTAGACGGTCTCCAACTAGAATCGAACAATTGGATTTCATCCTTTGACCAATTTCTTAACAAATGGTCCCACCCTTCACTAACCAGGCTTCCAGACACATTTGGTCCACGTTCGTTGGTGGTAGAGAGGTTCTGGTGTCTATCAACCTGTATCTCAGGTGTGTCACAGTCCACGGGGCTGCAACCGCCCTGTTCTTGAGGTCCGGGCGCCAAAATACTTTGTGCCAACGAGGAGCTATGACTATGTATAAGCCTTTGGCGCCGTTGAGGTGTGACAGAACACGAGGAATTAAATGTGGCGGTGGAAACACCCACGCTCTTCGATAGCTCCAATCTTTGCTGAACGCATCGTGAAATACTGCCTTCAGGTCGCTGCAATCTCGTGTCACATATCGAGGTACCACGTGAGCGTTCTTCGAAGCAAACAAATCGATCTGTGGTGTTCCAAACCGTCTGAATATTTCCTTGCACGCTTTCGGGACTAAATACCATTCTGCCTGGGTCTTTTGCCTGGACAATCTGTCTGCTTCCACATTGTATTGCCCTGGGATGTAATGGGGAACTATATGAATGTAGTTCTCGTCCAGCAGTTGAAAAAGTGCCATAGTCAACTGAAACAGACCTTGCGAGCGCAGGCCGCCTTCGTTGCGAATGTAGCTCACGACGCTCCTGTTGTCTGACTGAACAAGTACTGTCGACTTCCAGAATAGATGACTGTGTTCTTGAATTGACTGGATAATGGCCCACATTTCTTTCAAATTGCTGTGCCAGGACGTCTGATCTGGAAGCCAAGGGCTGCCTGTCATCTGAACACCGTCTACAACTGCGCCCCAGCCTGTGCCAGACGCATCTGTTGTTAAAAAATGCGTGACTGATGGTTGGTGAATAGGAGTGCTCTTTGTGAGGGCAGTCGACCACCATTCTAACTCTTTCAGAGCTGGAGAAGCGAGTTCTTGCTTGGCGTGAGGTCGTTCTTTCGAGAGACGAGCACAAGCCATTTGCAGTGGGCGGCAATGAAGCCGGCCTCTCGGCACTACGAACGAAGCAAAATTTAGCATGCCCAGAATGCTCTGAGCATTTCTGAGACTCCATTCGTTCTTGTCTATATAGCGATACAGTTTGGTAGCAAGTGTTTGCTGTTTTTCTGAAGGAAGTTGCTTCAGATTCAGTCTGAGGTTCCATGTAACTCCCAAATATTCGATTATTTGTGTAGGAACTAGAACTGACTTCTTGTAATTGATAGCCCAACCCAGTGAGGTCAGGATTTGAACCGCTTCCGAAGCTTGTTCTACCAGAACCTGTCTGTTTTGGTTCACAATCAGGTAATCGTCGAGGTACACGATTATCCTCATGCCTTTGTTGCGTAACAGTTGTGCAACCCAGTTCGAAACCGCTGCGAATGTTGCTGGAGCGGACGACAGTCCGAACGGAAGGCTCGTAATTTGAAGCAATTCCGGCTCGCACGATAGTTCTGTCTTGTACAGAACTCTGAGAAATGGCTGGTGTGACCGAGCCACGGGTATGTGAAAATAAGCCTGAGTCAGATCGATCTTGACGGCCCAATCTCCTTTTTGTAAAAAGTCTGGTACGCGGTGTATATTGATCAGTCTGAATTTGAATTGACACAGGTAGCGATTTAAATTTTTTAGATTGAATATTGGACGGTCGCTGGAATCCGATTTCTTTATAAGAAACATAGGGCAAACAAAACTCGGCGTTGGCGGAGCGGGAACGAGAATTTTTTGTCTTTTTAGTTCTAAAATTTGCTTTGTCATGGCCACACTCGTTTGTGTTTGATATTTCTTCTGCAACTCGATATTTACAAGTGGGGGTACTTTGTAAAAAGGAAGACGGTACCCGGAAATTATTTTGATTATGTGATCGGGAGCATGAAATTTTTTCCAGATATTTATGTAATTTACTAAACATCCACCAAAGAACGAGTTTTGTTTGACGTCACTTTCGAAAACGATTATTGCCATATTTTCGGTTATTGGACGGACCAGCTTTTTTGTTATCGCGTTTCGAGTTCGAGTTAGATTTGTTCTGATTGTTGGTAAATCTACGATTTTTACTTGTGTCCTTACTAGTTGATGGACTCCCAGTATTATCCTTCTCGTCGTGATCATGATCGCGTATTGACCTCCGCGGTCGTTTCGCATGAGATTGATTATGTCTATTCCGCATAGACGTTATTGGTTCCTCAGCCGGCCGTTTGTTGTGAGAAAACAGCTTATTGGCCCCGCCCGCCTTGGTGAGGAACGCAGACATGGAGTCGGGGTTAAACAGGCTGGTGTTAGTAGGAGGGATCTTCCGCAGATCCTCTTTAATGTAGCGATCTTTGACGCCAGACAGAATGCTGTCGCGTCGTTTCTGAATTGTGTCAGCGCGCCGCCCACAAACAAGTTGTAACAAGTCTTCAGATAGCTTTATGTAGGATGATTTTTCCGAAAAAAGTTCGTTAAGCTTATCAAACAGCGTGTCAGCGGTTAAAATACAGTCCGTTTTATGTGACCATTCTACTAAACTTTGCAAATTAGATTTGAAAACTTCGTTCTGTTGAATGAGTGCGTGAGTCATAGCCCCGAAGGAGCGATCGAGGGACTTTAACCAAGTAGAATTTGGATCATAAAATCGTAGCTCAGTATTTACGTCCAACTCATAAAAACCGGGTCTAGCAAGATATTTCTTTTCTGTTTCTAGGTAACGGACTCTGTCCCAATCACTATTGTCAAAATAATGCAGCTTTGTTAAAATTTCGAGTCTAGATGCCGTAGTACTGTCGACTACGGCTTCTTTTAGAATAGTTTTTACGTCATACTCAATTGTTTTTACTTGCTTAGGCTTATTCAAAATCGGTTGAGTGGACAGTAGCGAATTTGACAAATCTTGTGAGGGGTGTAACGACACTACATCCGAATCATCCTGATCGTTCCTTGAATTTTTTAAATAATTTAACACTTCACCTACTTGATTAGTTAAGCGTCGAAGATTTTCGCTACCCGCAGACTGCTCTCGCCTACCTTCTCGACGTGGTGACCGCATTCTGTGCCGCCGGGAAGAACTGGACGATGACGACGACGACGACGACGAAGACGATGTTGAACTGCTACTAGAACTTTGGGCACGTTTCCGACGCCGCGCACGTTCTGCCGACCGTGAGCGATCCTTTCGCTTTCTGCCCGAATCGGGCCTCTCGCGATCTTTTGGTCTTGATTCCCGCTCAGGAGTACCCATATCGTTCTTCCGCAGAACGTTGCCAGGAATAACCCTTCCGCAGAGTATTGGCAAGATTAATCTCTTTCGCAGAGATTTGGTAAGATATTTCCCTTCCGCAGAGAAACTACCAGAATAATCCCTCTTCCGCAGAGTATTTTGTAGAAATGTAACTCTTCCGCAAAGCACAATTTCTTGAATTTTTTTTTTTTTTTTTTTTTTTGTCGGTATGTAGAAAAACTTGTAGAAAAAGAAATTATTTAAAATAGAAAAACGAACAACAGCGTTGTTAACTAGCAGAGGTGTTTACTCGACGAAAGTCGATGCCAATGTGACGAGTCAATGCTGCTCAGGTGGCAAGCAAGCTGTCCCCTCTACCTCGAACATAGCCGCCGGAAGCGAGGCAGAGGGGATCGGTAGGGGCTGTCAATCGAAGCGGAAGTGGTGCTGTCTCACTCTATAGGTCTCGAATAACGGTTCAACGCATATAATTGCGGTTTTTTATACAATATTTTTGGGAAACTGAATTTTCCATACTAACGTTTTTGGATTTTTCTTGGGAATGCGAAATCCAAATTTAGCAAAATTTTATGGGAAGGTTTGGACAACATTAAGTTAATTTTCATCATACTTACTTTATTGAAAGTTGTAACTGTAACAAAGTTACAGCAAAAATAAGCAATGAAACGGGCAACAGATGAAACGAGCTATATTTGAGCTTCTTTTTCAGCAAATAAATCTAAAGTAAATATGCATTAATTTGACTCAATATCTCCGTTCTATGGCCAAGGTTTTAAATAAAAAACAATTTTAGTAATAGCTATTCAATCAAATAAATTATGAATAAAATAAAGCTTGAGAAAAAATCGGCAATTTCATGAGTAAAGATCTATTACAAGATATCACTTTGTACATGTCAATATCATCCTTCCGACCCAAATTCGGAAAGGATTGAGTGCACTGAAGCGATTTCATAGTTTAACAAATTCGTTTTAGTTTTTTGTTAGGTAGACATTTTGGGAAGTGTCACTTTGAGAAAGTAGATATTTTGGTAAATTAGGCATTACTACCTAAGCCGTGGCAGACATGTCATTATGCCGGCCGTTTTGGTACAAAAGTCCACTTTACCAAAAAGACAAATTTTTCATTATGACTACCATATTTCACAAAATGACCACTTTACCAAATGACTATTTTTTCATAATGACTACTGCTTTGGGGCCATTCATAAATTACGTCACACGAATTTAATGATTTTTTGACTTCCCCCCCCCCCCCGTCCTTGTTACAGCTGGTCACATTTATAAGACTCCCCCCCTATCTAGTGCGACGTCACATATTGTGCAATTTTACATCAAGTAAATTATTGAATTAAAACAGCAGTTTCAAAATTAATTTAAAGGCGCTAGGCGCGGTGCATTTGGAGGCATTAGACAGTCGGCGGGTAACACTAGTAGAGCGAGTGTCCGACAAAACAATTTGAACGATAGATTCATACAGGTATAGTTGCAAATGTTTTTGAGTATTTCGTTAATAGTTCAAATTTCGTGTTTTAACACTTAGATTTATAATATTTTAGATTTTTAAATGTGACGTCACGAAATTTAGAACCCCTCCACCCCCTTGTCACACAATGTCACACTTCGTCGACCCCCTCCCTCCCCCTTAACGTGTGACGTAATTTATGGATGGTCCCTTTTCACAAAATGACCACTTTATGAAAACAAATGTCGTAGTGGTAGTATTATGCTGCAAAAAGGTTGCGGAAAAAATGTAGATGTATCAAAACTGGACTGCATTGAACCACCAAGAATAAAGGATAGTAGACAAAAAAATATGAACGTTGGAATAGCCCCCAACTAAGATGCCAGGTTGCCATGAAAGACTAAAAAAATCCTCGTAGACAACTGGTTGTGAAACGCAGTTGCGATGGCGGCGATTTTTGTCTTTATTGGCAACTGGTTGTGTATAAGGATTAAAAAGTATTCTATCACAACTGGTTGCGATGAAGTAAAAAATCTTTGTAGTCAACTGGTTGCAAAACACAGTTGCGATGGCGGCCGAAAGGGGTATACAGAATAAACACAAAAAGTGGAATTAAAAAGGCTTATTTTAATTTTATTATCAGTAAACAGCAGGGCAAATTTATTTTATTTTTATTGGCCAAAATACATTATTCCTAGCCTTTAAAACCTGCACTAGAGCTGTAGTTACTCAGTAGAATCGGCCGGCAGAAATAAAACAATGGCAGCTCTTATGGATTTGCTTTGAATTCATAATACCTGTGCTATAGCTATAACTATAACATCTAGCATGTAACCTGTAGAGGTGCATTTAACATAAATTAATAATAATAATAAATCCTTTATTCAGACATTATCAGAATATAAAATACAGAACATATTACTTATTTAATAGATGTCTGGATGCCAATTGGCAGAGCGCTGAACCAGATTCGGGCAGGTGCAGGGCAAACCGTAAGAAGTGGGGCTACTCAGATGACGACCGGTGTGACTGCGGTGCCATACAATCAATGGACCACATACTATCGTGCCCCCTGTGCCCCGTCTCCTGCACAATAGACGACCTTATTGAGGCCAATCAAAGGGCCATCGAACTGGCTAATTTCTGGGTAGGTCTGATTTAATGATTTAATTATACTCCATCGACACGAAAAGAAGAAGAAGAAGAAGAATGGGCAGAGGCTTCCTCCAACCTTTTCCACTCCTCTCTCTCTTGCAACGTGTTTTTGTTTCATCTCAGTTGGAGGGTATTGGTCAGTTAGTCTCACGGTGACCAGCCGGCTTGAGACTATGTTCAGTTGTAGTTCGACGGCCGGTTTGGTCGAGTGGTAGTGACGCTGCCTCTTGATCGGCGGGTCGAATCCCAGTCGGGGCAAATATTTGAGTAAAAAGCAGATGTTTGTTCTCGGGTCATGGGTGTTTGTGTTTGTCTTTATGTGTGTTCCAAGGGACCCACGACACAAGGAAAAACCTTAATGTGGGCCTTTGAGTGTGAAGCGTTTATTTATTTATTTTATTTAGTTTTTTTTCTATTAGTTTCTTAACTTCCAGTTGGTTTTATGATCTTGTTGTTGATATTATCAACGAACATAAATTAGTTAGAAATAAATTCTCACCAATAACTCTGTATGATATACTCACTTTTATTTTCAGACTCATCTGCCGTCTCCGCATCAAAACGTTGTAGAATTACTCTAATGTCTTCATTGAGCAAGTTCCAGTAGCGGTTGACCACACACAACACAGCATCGTCTTGTGTTTGTCTTTTCTCAAGTTGTTCTATACGAGCACGAAGCTCAGCCTCACATCTGTGACGTTGTTCTATTCTCTGTAGTAGACAAACAATGTTAAGTAAAAGCTCTAGACCAGGTTTTTTCTTTGCTTCCTTTTCTCATCGTGTATGAATAGTCAACTAACTATGTATCTATGAATTTTGCTTGTATCTATAAATTTAACTAATAAACTATCCATAAACATTTTATTAGTTATGTCTGCAGAAGGACTTTATCCTAATCTTACTTAGTTCAAACAATCTTACTATGGATGCTTTACAGCCAACACAATTATATTTTGGAAATTTTAATAATAACAATGTGATTTAACAAGGGTATAATACAGGCACTGTTTATAAAATACCATCTGCCATGTAAAATGAAGCACTAATTTATCATACAAGGATAAAATTATTCTGGTCATCAGTTAAAAATCTTATACCCCCGACTTTTATTACTATAAAGATTACTTTAAGTATTAGAAATTGTTATTATAAATAACAGGATTGGCTGAGCATATGCCAAATGGTACAGAACCTGAATGGTAGGAGGAATAAAAACTATAGCTTTCAATTTATTTGTTTTAACTTGTTATTAGCTCTTGGTTATTTACTTAAGTTCCTGTGTTGTAAACATAGCTGTAAGTTTCCCAAATAAAATAAAAATAAATTCAATTTAGACTGATAAAAAATAAATTTGTCAACAAGATGACAACTACGATGCTACAAAACAGAATACTACCACATTGCCTAATTTGAATAGTTAATTAACAAATCAACCTGTATTGGAAAAAAAATTACTACTTGAACTACCCAATAAAATGCTTCAAGGGAACACAGAATTAAACTGGTTCAAACAACTATAAATCAATCAAGTTATTGATACAATGTAGCAACAAGAACAGCTGATTATAGTTACCTAGTTTTATTAATAGATCAAAACTAAGTTTGTCCCTAGAGATACAGGTTTTTCCAAATCTCCAACGAAGCTTAAATTACCTGTGCTAGCTTTTTATTCTGGAATTGAAGGACTTTGATGTCCATTTCTTCCAGAGTAGACACAGGGCCAATAAGATGTGGCTCAAAGTGGACTTTCTTGATGGGCGGTTGATTGCTGCCATTGCCGCCATCATCAGCAGCGCGCTTCGACATGTTTTATCTAGAAAATAAACAATAAACATTCCAAATTAATAAAATAACATGAAAATTTCATCCGTATGCTATTGATCTGTATAACCCGAACAAAATTAATATGTAGAGCTTAACTTGCATATCATTCTCTAACGTGTTACTTTTTTACATGGTTGGGTTATACATACCTGCTTGTCAATATTGACAATCGGGAAACTGCTGTTTTACTATTAATTACTGGTGAAAACAGGAAATTAGTGGTGTGGTATGGATAATAAAGATAAGCATTTTGCTAAAAATAACTAATTAAGATGGAACTTTACTAATTTATTCCTAGAAATCGCTTTTCGTCCCCCACCCAAAAAAACGCCAGCAGTTTTCTTGAGTTGCCAATTAATCAATAAAAAACTACCAGTACTTACCACTTTTTTTTCTTAATTTATCCCTTTCGGGAATGGCAGAGGAAACTATATCCATGCAGCCACGTCTTCAGTGAAAAATCTTCCTAAGCTCCCCATGATCTGCGTAAAACCTGATAGCGTCTGTTTAACGAAAACTGGCGGCGAGAAGCACAACCGCGAGGATCTTAATCGGTACCAAACGGAGCAGAAACACTGTTATCCCTTGAATTTTTTATCACTACGCGAATTCAAGTCAATTTACTGTCAAGGGCGTCGCCAAGCGGGGGTAGGGAGGGGCAGCTGCCCCCCCCTAGAGGTGAAAAAACTGTAGCCCAAACAACCAAAGCAACCCAAGTTAGAACCGTTATTAATACAAACGCCAATTCGCCATTGGAGCAAAGACTCGCGCTACAAGTGTAAAACTTCATGCTCTTGACTGTACCTACAATTCTTATTTTTTTCATCCTCCATAATATTGACTTGCCCCCACCTAGGCCAAGGGCTGGTGACGCCCTTGGAAAGAGTGTACTATCACTATTTAATTATACATTAAACAACTTTTTCACGCACAAAAAGTTTTAATTGACAAAGCAACTGCCTACGCCGAGTTCCCGCCAAAGCCCAGTACCTAATTTCCATTCTTTCTTACCTTTTTACCCATTAAATATTATAATATCATTACTCTACTTACTCTACATCACCTTACATTCTCTTCTATTTCAAATTTTCACCTTCACTGCCAGTCTTGCTAAAACTACATCTAGGTCCTGACGGAAGATCAGCGTTGTAATCTTTGTCTGCAGCATAATGCTGAGTCAGCGCCTCTTCACTCCTGTTACACTCAGTGTCGACTGATTCTTACTAATTTTTATAAAAAAAAATATTAACTTTTTCTTATTGCTTTGTTTATGTGTTTTGATGTGTGTTATTGGAGTGAATAAAGCTGTTATCTATCTATCTATCTATAAAGAGTAAAGATTTGAGAGTTTTTACTACTAGACTGTTGTTGGTATACACGTAACACACTCAACTTATTGATGTTATCAAAAAATCTGTGATTTGTCTTGTGTAATACTGTTTGTGTTCTTCTTTATAAATAAATAAATAAATAATAAAATAATAGACCGACTTAAATCATTCTTTCAACTATACAATGCTACACAGTAACATATGGATTTTATTTCATTTAAAACAAATAGGGATACGACAATAACTCCAATAATGTAACCCAAGGTTTAATAATTGTACGTCAACGGCACATCAGGTTACCACAAACTGTCAAATTTCCCCAATGGATAGTAAACTCTAAGGCTTGGAGATAAAATTGAAAATCGATTGAAAAAAAATGACAGTTTTGGATAGCATGATGTGCTGTTGTCCCTGTACCTAAAAGTAAGGTCATCTGAAGTGATCCCTGAGAGCGCGAACGAAGTCGCGGGAAGTCGCTAGCAAGTACTTACATAAATAAATAAAAATTAATTAAAAAAAATACATCTATACATAAAATCTATTCTTCAAGACACCTTAAATCAAAAACGGTTCAGTAGTTTAGGCAGGAGTTATTAAATAATCCATCCAAAAGAATAAGAATTGCCTCCAAAATTTGATTTTTAGCATTCCGATGTACCTGTAAGTGCCTAATTTTACTATATTTATACTTTACATTTAGGTAATATATTTATTTTAGTAGGTTAAACAGGTTACAATAATTCATTTTCTAAACGCATGTATTTCTAGTGTTCTACATAAAAACGCGCGGCTGCGGTCAGTGAGCGCTGCTGTTTATTGCCCGGATAGATTTTGTCGCATTGATAGGTTTATTGGAACTCTACACAGCAGTGTAATTTTATAAGATTTCAGTGATTATAAATTATAATTAACGACATGTTCGTTGTCATCAATGAATCTGGAAGGGAATCCCATTTTTTGATAAAAAGTACGCAGTAAAGTTAAATCTTGAATGAACTATGTAAGTTGGTTGCAGCAAGTTGCAAGTAAGTTACTGTGACGTTTTGTTTTCCTATAAGTAAGTATAGGTACCTATGTCTATTTGTTTTGTGTATACGAAATGTACGATGATGATAAATATTGTAAACTATGCCACTCCACGCCGCGCCGTCACTATTAAGTAGAGGCAAAATGAGCACAGGAACAAAGGCAGCCTCGCTGAAATGTCTAGACCTACCTTCTGATGACACTGTCGTTCAACAACCTACGTTGATACAACTATTTTTGATGGAGCGGCAATCAATAGCACAAAATGCTCATTCCCGATATAGTAAAAACTTTGTAAGATTATGCGTAAAATAATGTCTTATCTTACGTTTCTGCTCTACTTGATAATACCAGTCGTATCGAAGTTGTTTGGGATGTCTACCAAAGGGACAGCCTGAAAGCTTTAATGCGAGTGAAGATAAGAATGGGAGTAATAAAAAGAGTAGCTCCGTTTAATGTGATGCCAAAGAATTAGAAGGACTTTCTCAGGGTTAACGAATACAAAACTGAACTATTAGGGCGCAGACCCACCGCGGAGCAGGATGTGCACGGCCACGCGGCGCATTTTAGCTGCGTGGATTCATTTATTTGTCAAAGTGGGTCTACGTTTCCACTGCAGTACACGTCATACACGAATTGAAACCCACTATTTTAGCTACGAGGATTAGATCAAAATCTAATTTGAGCCTTAATGTCAAACTCACTTATGAGTAGATATTGTAGTGCCAACCGTGTGCCGCATGTACAGCGTGCATGGCGTTGAGCTACGTGGGCAACATATTCCAGCAAGCCACGCGTGTATCGATGACGTCATTTCATCCGTAGCGTGGTCGTGGGTCGCAGTGGACACAATCACATACATTTTCTTGCAAAGCGAAGCTTAACCCACGTGCGTATAGCCTCTCCGTGCGCCGCGGTGGGTCCGCGCCTGTAGTTTTTTTGTCACGTGAATTGGTTAACTTCTCAAAACCAGAGCATAGTAACTTTACGCAAATATGACCATGAAGTTCTTTGCTCTACTGCCGCTGATACTCTACTTATGATGAGGCTGGCATGCGTTTATTTTTGCATTTGGCAGATTATGTACAAAAAGGATGCAAAAGTGGATACCTACGTCTTGGTAGTTAGCTTTGCACTTTATCAACCATAATACTCCCGAAGGATTATAGATTGCCTTTGGTGTCGGGTCAAGTTCTAGGCATACACTGCACGTTATCATAAAGTGCACGTTACATAAACCCAACACAATGCATGAATCTTCCATGCCTTCTACGGATGCTACACTGTGTGTAGCTTCGCCGGAAAAGGCAAGAAGACTACTTGGGAAACCTAGAAAGCTTTTCTAGAAGTAAATAAAGCTTTTGAAGAGCTCCAGTCCATGCCTTGTGATATCAGATCAGAATTAATGCCAGTGTTGGGGCGATTTGTTCTTTTAATGTACTATAGAATGAGTGAAATACTGAATGTGAATAATGCCAGGAAGCAACTTTTTCCTCAGAAATCTTCGGCAGTAAAAAATATTCTGCCAACCCATGTAGAAAGTCTGCGCTAAAATGCACTGCTGTGCCTTTTCTCTGAGGATTACTAATTAAATTGAATGTTTTGATGTTTACTTTTTATTAATAATATTAAATGATTGATAAAACTAAAAGTTATTTTTATTAATTGACCTAAGATGAAGGGTAGATGAAGATATCCTTCCACGCTGAACTAGAAGTGCAAGAAAAACTTATAATGTGCCAGCGGCCAACTCTTCCCAGGCATACTATCAAAATCAGTACATAGGACGCGAGGGTTTTGTTGTATTATAGGCGATAGGCTGACAACCTTTCACCGTTTTACGTAATGGTTCATCTAATAACCCTCAAAATTGTATGTCAAACGCGACATCAAGTGGTTTTAGAATGCTCTGCCTATCTGATGCTCTACCTACCCCGATAAAGATTAAAGGCGTGAGCTTATGTATGTATGTATGAAGGGTAGAAGATGCTCTCCGATGCATTTAGTTCTTAAACCAAATCATTTTATTCCAGCAATCAGTAGTTAGTAATATTCAGCAGTCATCTAAATTACATCTTAAAAAATGTAAAAAAAATCACTTCTGTCTAAACTACTGAACCGATTTTGATGATTAATTAGGGTGTCATCAGAAAGCAGATGTTGTGTATATCTGTTTTTTTTATGTCAATTTCTTATACTCCTCCCAATAAGATGTTGTAGTTTGACCTCTAAAATTCCGATAGGGGTCAAATCCAGCTGGCCTCCACATCTTAAAATACTCACTTTGGTATCCCATAAGCATGGTAAAAATTTCATGCTTTCATCAGTAAGCGCACAATTTTTTCACATTGCCGCCCAACTAATGGCCTTTTAATTAGTAGTAAGAAGAAGCGCTGGGAGCTGTCATTTCGCGGGAATTGAATTTTTAAAATTTAATTGAATTATAAAGAATTTCATGGATTAATGAAGCTCTGATTTAAATTTAGTTTTTTGGGTCGCGTGCTTGCTGCAAGCCGATATCGTAAAAAGTCGGGTTATTCTATTCTGTGTTATATTGACACTGTTGATTTGCTATCTTTGTGTTTTTTGTGGTGAAGGTTCTGTGAGTATTTTGCGCTGTTGGTGATAGGTTAGTAGCAGAAAATTATGGAAACCGACGACCCCCCCGATCCCGGGGGAGGTAATGTTTGTCAACGTGTTTTATCTCCTTCTTTATTTTCTGGGAATGTAATTGCCTCTCAGCAAAGAAAGAGGCTTATTGAACATGATCATGATTATAATCCCCAACCTTTGTCTAAAAAATCAGGGCCTAGCCCTCATGCTTCACTGCAGTCAATCTTTGTAAATCCGAAATTCGAAAATCGTAAGTCCAGGTACAACGAAGATGACTCTGCGCCTTTTCTGATCCATGTGAGCAAAAAGGAGTCTGATCCTGCTATAGGTACGTCCTTGAGACCTATTCAATTTGGATATTTTCTTGTACAAAACAAAATTAAAAATGTATTAATGGACGGGGTGAAACGTGTCGGCCGCAACCGAATTTCTATAGAATTTAACTCCGCATCCGCTGCCAATACCTTCCTGGATCTCCCCGAGCTAGGTAAGAATAACTACGAAGCCTCTATTCCCTCATATAATATTACTCGTATGGGTATAGTTAGAAGCATCCCCTCTGAGTGGTCGTTGGACGAAGTGATTGGGGAAATTTCTGTTCCCTCTGGATATGGCAATATTGTAAAAGCTCGCCGTCTTAATAGAAAGAAATATAGTGAAGATGGTTCCCCATCCTGGATCCCCACACAATCTGTGGTTCTTACTTTTACTGGACAGAAACTCCCTGATCATGTCTATGCCTTTCATACCTCTATCCCAGTCGAGACATATATGTTGCCCATCATTCAATGCAACAAATGTTGCCGGTTCGGCCACATCAAAATCCAGTGTAGATCTAAGCCCCGATGCTTTGTGTGTGCTCAACCTCATGAGGGCGATTCCTGTAATAAGCAAACCCCTACTTGCATTTTTTGCTCCGGCAACCATAAAGCCAATGATCCCTCTTGTGGCGAATTTGATAGACAGAAGAAAATTAAGTATGTGATGTCCACAGAAAACAAATCATATCAGGAGGCTTCTGCCAGATATCCTCGGACTGGAATGAAGTCTTATGCCAGTGCTCTCAAGTCATCTACTCTATTATCTCATCCTTCCATAGGTCTCACTCCCTTAACCCCATTTTCTGTCCCACAGTCTTCTTCATATAAAGAGACAGTTTACTCTCCTCGACGAGAACCTGCTCCAGCTTCAGGACCTGGATATGATCGCCATGCCCATCGTCGGATAATCCAAACTCCTTCCTCTTCATTACCTAATGGGTGTGCCTACCCTGACCTAGATCACTCACCGAATGAATCTTCTTTGGATTTTGGGTACTCTGCTCCCTCTATTGTAGATTTCCTTACCCAGCTTGCTGAAGCTGGTCTACCGTACACTCTCAAGCAACAACTGACTAAGCTTACTTTAACTTATATTAATGGACCTCACAATCCTTCAATGGAACATTCACAGCATTAAAACAAGAAAAGCAGATCTTATTTATCTAATAAATAAGTACAAGCCCGTCATCATTGCTGTCCAGGAGCCATGGCTGAAACCTGACTTTCGCTTCAGAGTCTCGGGTTTCGCTTGTCTTCGGGACGACAGGGATGACGGTTGCGGTGGTGCTGCTATTCTTGTATCTAGAAATACCACTTACTCTCAAATCTCTCTTCCTCCTCTTAATGATTCTATTAATGCTGTTGCCATTAGGGCTCTAAATATTTCTTTCTTATCTATTTACATTCCTTACCCTGTTAACTCAGTTATGAGGCAACTTCGTTCGCTCATCTCACTTTTACCTCCTCCTGTTATCTTACTTGGTGACTTCAACATTCATCATACTCTCTGGGGATCTTATTATTGTGATCCTATCTCTTCTTCTTTCTTGGATATTCTAGATGACCATAATCTTTGCATACTTAATGATGGAACTCCTACTCGTAGGGTCCGTCCCGACCAAAATCCTAAGAGTGCAGTAGACCTCTCGCTATGCTCTTCTGACCTTGCTTCTTTATTTCAATGGAGGGTACACCCATTTACCTATGGCAGTGACCATTACCCTATTTTTCTCTCTCTTCCTGATCTTACATCTCCTCGAGTTGACTATCCTCGTCCTCGCTTAAAATATAAGTTATCCCGCGCAGACTGGTCTATTTTTAATTTGGAGACGGATAAAGAAATTCGGAATATCCCATCTGTGGCAGAAAATAACTTAACCCTGGTATACAGCGAGTTCAAACTGGCTCTATTTAAGGCTGCAGACAAAGCAATACCCATCAAGAACCCTGGCAAGCGTGTTCCGCCTTCCCCTCCCTGGTGGGATAACGAGTGCACCCTTGCAGTCAAAAAACGAAAACAAGCTGAGTTACTATATAATTCGTCCATGACTATGAACAATTTCATTTATTACCAGCAATCAGCTGCACAGGCTACAAGGATGTTATCCGAAAAAAAGCGCTCTGGTTGGCGCAAGTTTTGTGAGTCCCTTTCCCCTAGGTCTCCTCCTTCCTTAGTATGGAAAAATATTAGAAGATTTCGTGGGTCTTTGATTACTAACGATGCCACTTCCAATGACCACTCAACTTGGATAAACGCATTTGCCTGTAAGCTTGCTCCCCCAATGGCTCCCACTCTGGAGGAAACTATGATATACCAGTCCCCTGGTTCATCCACTGACGACTTTGAGGCCCCATTTTCTTGGGATGAGTTCTTGTGCGCCATCATTGGACTCAAGGATTCTTCCCCGGGAATTGATGGGATCCCTTATTCTTTTATCACTAATTGTGGCCCTGCATCGAAACGTCTTTTCTTAAATATATTAAATGTAATCTTTTTAACAGGAGTCCCTCCCGAGGAGTGGAAATCACAAATTATTCTTCCTATTCTGAAACCAGGAAAACTGAGCAACGATCCATCTGGGTATAGACCCATTGCACTTTCATCCACCCTAGGTAAAATTCTGGAACACTTAATCAAAAATCGTTTAGAATGGATTGTGGAAAGTAGAGGTATCATAGCGAAAAGTCAATTTGGCTTTCGCAAAGGCTCAGGTACCATGGATAGTCTCAGTACGTTCATTGCTGATATTCGGATTGCTCTTTCGAAACGAGAATCAGTGGTTGGCGTATTTCTTGATATCTCATCAGCGTATGATAATGTACTTCTTCCGGTGCTCAGGAGTAAAATGCTCCATCTGAACATTCCGACGAAGATAGTCAACTTCATTTCTAATTACCTTTCTTCTAGATCCATCCTGATCTGCTCTAGAAACTCTCTTCTTCCTCCAAGGCTTGTGTGGAAAGGCCTGCCACAAGGATCTGTCTTAAGTCCCCTTCTGTATAGTATCTACACACATGACTTGGAACTTTCTGTCAACTCCTTTTGTAATGTCTTGCAATACGCTGATGACCTGACTTTATACGTCTCCTCTGACAATATCCTCGAAGCTGCTTCTCGGCTCAACTCCGCTATTAATTATTTAAATGACTGGCTCTTCAACCACGGATTGTCTCTCTCCATCCCCAAGAGTTCTGTAGTGGTATTCTCTAGATGCCGGAACATCCCAGAGGTTACCATTCGCTGCGGTGATGAAATATTTCCCGTTAAAAATCAAGTTAAATTCTTGGGGTTGGTGCTTGACTCAAAGTTGACTGGAATCCATCATGCTTCTTATGTAACTCAAAAATGTGAAAAGAATATTAACGTTTTAAGGTCTTTATCGGGTGTTTGGTGGGGCTCTCACCCTTTCTCTCAAAAACTCCTATACAATGCCATAGTCAGGAGCCATCTCGATTATGGCATATATTTGATGGAACCCTGCAACAAACTGCCTTTTGCCACCCTTGATAAGATTCAGTTCAAATGTCTGAGAATAGTTCTGGGAGCCATGAAGTCATCCCCTACTAATGCACTTCAAGTAGAATCCGTGGATCCCCCACTATCTCTTCGACGACAATATCTTTGTGACCGCTTTCTTTTCAAAACTTTTCAATCTTCTTCTCATCCTCTCTTCCCTAAATTAAATGAATTGTCCCGTCTTGTTTCTGCAGGTGGATATTGGGCTCATAAAGATTCTCCCTGTCTTGTTAAAAGTTTTAGAAAGTTAATTGATCTACCCTGCCCCGTTTTCCAGACAAAACTATATCCCCTTTTTGAAACTCCTTTCCGGGCTATCACATATATTCCCAACATCATAACAGACCTGGGGATTGAGAAAAACTCTCCGTCTGCAAATTCCAAACTTCTTTCTATTATCGAGGAACATTGGCATGATTGGCTAGTGATTTATACGGATGCTTCCAAGCTCTCTCAGCAGGGTTGCGTGGGCGCTGCTGTGTGGATCCCTAAACATAAGGTAGTGCTTAATTTTAGATGCCCTTCTCTCTCTTCAGTTTTTACTGGGGAAGCCATAGCCATTCTTGAATCGTTGATGTACATAGAATCACATAAAATTAGAAAAGCTGTGATATTATCGGACTCAAAAAGTTGTTTAGAAGCAATTATTTCTAACCAATTTCGGAGTAAATCAAAATTTCCATTTGTGTTAAAAATTAAGGACATTCTCTACAGGTGTCATTTATTGGGGTTCCTCATTTCCTTAGCGTGGATTCCAGGCCACTCGGGAATAGCAGGAAACGAGTCTGTTGACAACTTCGCTAAAGAGGCTACTGTTAGTGGGTCTCTGAATCAATTTAAGCTCTACACTCATGATTTAATTCCACTAGCTAAGGAAGGACTAGAATCCGGCTGGAATACATTTTGGGAAGACTCTAAAACTCGAAAAGGCAAATATTACGCTGATATTCAGGACTCTATTCCAATAAAACCCTGGTTTTTTAAATATCAGAAAGCGAGCAAACGGACTACGTCAACATTATGTCGTTTGCGGTTAGGACACGCATGCACCCCGGTCCATCTTGCGAAAATACGGGTGAGGGACAGCTCACTATGTGAATGTGGTTTAGACGAAGGTTCCGCTGAGCATCTTTTATTTAGTTGCCCCCAAAGAAGCATATCTTTATTAGATATTCTCCCTTCTAATATCCCTAGACCAACTCATTTAAAATATATTTTATCTTTAGTGTTCACTTCTTTAGTTGAGACCTTATGTGAGTATATTAACTCTAATAACATTAAGTTATAGGTTACCTATTGTTACTTGACCTAGTACCGTACTAGCTCTGATAATTGTTGTGTTCGTTTTTTTTTTAAAATTTAAGTTAGTTAATCAACAGCTTAGCTTCGAAAAACAGTTTTTTATTTAATTTTATTAAAGTCTTGCACGCTCATAGCGCCTGTAATAGTCTCGAGTAAATTGGACTCTCCCAAGAAAACTGCAACCTTTTTTGGAACCTGACATTGGCCTAATCAACAAAGGAGAGCCATAGACAAGAAATTGAATTGAATTAGTAGTAAATGTCTTATGATAACTTGTCATCCTCTGAACTAACCAAACAAGACTTGAAACAAACCGATTTGAAAGACTCGAAGGGGCAGGCATTCTAAGTAAGCCAAACTAAGCCAAACAAAAGAATTTAATTATTTATTTTTCGAAGATTCAAATTTTGAATCTACCGCTATAATATTCCACGATAATCAATGACGTGAGAAATATGACAATGTAAGAATATAAAATCCTACCAAAAGTTAAATACATATTATAATAAAGCGGCAACTTAAATCGAATATTTGACAATTTTGACATTTCGCACTTCGCAGCAGTGTTGCCATATATACGGATTTGTCCGTATTTGTACGGATTTTGCAAATTCAATACGGATGAATCAAATTACGGATGTTTATACGGATTTACTCTAAACACAGAATTAGTTTCAAAAGGACCCCGTTTTCGAGCCTTCTTTACCTAATTTTGACCAATTTCGTCACAACGCTGGTGAGTTTGCTCCACTGTAGTGCGGCAGTACAGCAAAATTACTTCAATGAAGACGAAACCAAGAAATAAATTATGTAAGTACCTCGACGATAACGGACCCGCTACTACTAAAAACTTTAAAGGAAGTTACCTTCTTTTGATTTAAATCTTGATTCAAAAATGTTACTTTTAATTTTATACGGAATTCATACGGAATTTTAACCAAAATACGGGATATTTATACGGAATTTCAATAAAAACAGAAATACGGATTTTATACGGATTTTTGTAATGTATAATGTATATACTGATTTCACGTCTATTTCATGTGGCAACACTGCTTCGCAGCGCACTCGCACCACTTTCGCACAGGAAAGTTGGACGGTTGCCACTATCAAAAAAAAAATATATATTGTTTTGTGTTTCGCATTCAGAATCAGAAAAGAGGTCTTTGGCGGGAACTCGGCGTGAGCGGTTGCTTTGTCAATTGAATTTTCGTTTTCTGCGTGAAAAAGTTGTATTATGTGTAATAGTTATAGTGTAGAATATTATGCAGTAAATTGACTAAAATTCGTGTAGTGATGAAAAATTCAAGTGATAACAGTGTTTCTGCTCCGTTTGGTACCGACAAAGATCCTCGCGGTTGTGCTTCTCGCCGCCAGTTTTCGTAAAACAGACGCTATCCGGTTTTACGCAGAACATGAGGAGCTTAGGTTAAGTTGAAGAAAGAAGATTTTCCACTGAAGAGAAGATTTTTCACTGAATGGCTGTATGGACATAGTTTCCTTTGCCTTTCCCGAAAGGGATAAATTTAACAAAAAAAAGGAGTCTTTGGCGGGAACTCGGCGTGAGCGGTTGCTTTGTCAATTGAATTTTCGTTTTTGGTGTGAAAAAGTTGTTTAATGAGTAATAGTGATAGTGTATTATGCAGTAAATTGACTAAAATTCGTGTAGTGATGAAAAATTCAAGTGATAACAGTGTTTCTGCTCCGTTTGGTACCGACAAAGATCCTCGCGGTTGTGCTTCTCACCGCCAGTTTTCGTAAAACAGACGCTATCCGGTTTTACGCAGAACATGAGGAGCTTAGGGCTTAGGTTAAGTTGAAGAAAGAAGATTTTTCACTGAAGACATGGCTGTATGGACATAGTTTCCTTTGCCTTTCCCGAAAGGGATAAATTTAACAAAAAAAAAAAAAAAATATCTCTTATTAGTCTGTGTTGATGACAAGTTGTATTGTAACCAATTGAATTGTAACACATTACTATTATTAATTTGTGGTGTTGTAAACAACTACATTTTAATCAGGTAGTTTAAGTGGATTTTAAAGAATTAGGTAGTTTATGTGGATTTTGAAGAATGGTGCGATTCAAGAACAGGTTTGATATTTACCTAAGATATTTACTAAGAGCGAAATTAATAGTTAAATATTTGATTTTATTAGCACTTAGTACCCTTGACTATTTTTCAGGTACATCACAGTAACAATATCTTCTCCAAGGATCTCAGAAGACAAGCCTCTCAGTTTGAAATCTAGTATATTTCATGATACAGTGCTGGCTAAAATAGAACAGTTGCATGGAGATTTTGGAGTAGCTGCAGTTCGAACAGGCTTTTTAACAAAATACTGTAATGAGAATACACGAATCGCTATATTGAGATCAAGACATGGGCCACATAAGTTTGTAACTAGTACTTTGCCATTCATAACCAAAATAGGAAACTTAGATGTGAGTTTGAAAACATTACATGTTGGAGCTACTTTAAAACACAGTTTTAAGTTTATACTAAATTATCAAAGAGCATATTTGGACCGAAAATGGGCAAGCTTAAAGACTGATGAAGAAAGAAAACGTCTAGAAGAAGCTGTTATGGATTTTTCTAAAACAGATGTAGCTATAAATATAGAGAAAATTTCATAGAGAAGGGTTTTTTAATTAATGACCAAAAAGAAACTAAATAAGTCTTCTGTAACTTACCTACATAAATTGTTATTTTCTTATCTTAATTAAAATAGAAGGATTTGCTTAAATGTAATATTAGATGTATCAGAATATTATCAATATTCTATATTATAAAACTAACTACAACTTGGATTAACTACTTTCTTACTTACATGTTTATGGCAAAGTAATAATATTAAGTATGTAAATACAACAAAAATAATATGTTTAGACGCTAACTACATACATAATGTAAGTAGATACATAAATGTTATAAACATTTTCCTATTCTGGAATTTGTAAAAACAATTTTTTTCTTAAAGTTGATTCAAATATTGGCACTTGGTATGAATTCAGTTTCTTACTAACTTTAGCAACAATGTCTGTTACTTTAGTAAATATGTCATACAGATGCTCTTGTTTAGAAAATTTCTGAATCATACAGCACAGGAGTTGAATGAAAAAAGAGCCTTGTGTCCCATCAGGGGCTGTTGCCCAATAAATAAGAAAGTTCAGTTTCTTCAAGTAATTATTACTTGGACTGTCAGCAACTAGTTTGAAGTGTGGTTCTTCATCGTAAACCACTTGACATGCTTGCAGTATCATAATTTTAGGGATTTCCAGTTGGCGTTGCTGAAAACCCTTATCCAACAAGTTTTGTATATGATCAATTTTTACTTTGACCGAGTCTGCAGCATACACACATTCTCTTACACCATGTGACAGAATGCATAACATAAACATACTATCATCTGGGTGTACTCTGTATTGAATTATATTTTTTATAAATTCAATCATTTTCTTGTGATCTATATTTCTGTGACTAATAACTTCGAAATTTAGTGCATTCATTGTTTTCTCCAACACAATTTTGTCTTTACTTGATCCAAGTCTCTTTTCAAGTGGCTCTGACTGAGAGCTGCTCTCAATACTTTCCCTTGAGGGGTGGAAGTCTTCCTGATTGATTATGTAACAGACTCCAACTCGTTTTGGGTTTTTGATGTCATATGCACCTTCACTCATGATGGTCTTGGTATCAGATTTTAAATTTTTAAAATTTGTATCTTCAATTTGCATGTTACTAATGTATTCAAATAAATCATTAAAGTAATTAGGAGTAAGTTTACCGTCTTCACATTCATCGAAACAGAATTATTTTCTGAATCATGTTTTGAGTTTGATGCATTGCTTGCAAGGTGTTGACTTGATGAGTGTTCACTGTTAAGTCTCCTCTGTATTTCTACAATGTCATTGGCAAATTGTTGCAAGCCAGCAAAATTACGAATTATCTTTGTCAGACTTTCCACTTGGTATTTTGTATTGGATTTCTCAGTATTGAAACTTTCAATAGTGATGAACTTCTTACACATTAGTTCTAATAAAATTAATTCGCATGTTTCATATTCAGCAACATCTAAGTCATAAGTTTTTAAAGTATTTTTCAATTTTTCAAGATTTTCTTTAGTCAAATTATCACACAGTTTGTAGAGAGCCTTTTTCATGGGGTTGATGTAGATACTAGTATGGAGGTTATTTGGTAAGTAATGTTTTTTTACACTGTTAACGTTGAATCCCAGTTTTCTGATAACTCTGTTCAGTTGGCAGACTGACAGCGCTTCCAGGAACTCATACTTCCAAGTAGGGCGGTCCTGTGCATGCTGCGCCCAGTCGTAGAGCAGGTTCAGGTTATTCTCCCTGATGTCCCGAGACACCCGCTCGTATACGAGAAGCCTTTGAAGTGCTGTATCGGGAACGTCGTACAAAATGAAAAGCATCGAGATCAAATCGCCAGGATCTAATTCTTTTTCTATCAAGGCGGTAATGTCGACATTTATACAGTTTATACTTTTCAGCAAATTATTCACCTTGAGACTACGCACTTGAGCGTCTGAACGAATCATTTTTATTTATTGAATACTACTTGTGATTACCTTTTCTCTGGAATACAACTCACGCTCACGACACGATGTGGCGTATTTTACTAAAAACTAATTATTACTCATTGCCAACTGGCACTGGCACATAAAGTTAGCTCAATAAACGATTAGTAGTACCTAGTACGTAATTAATGTAAGACGTAGGTAGTTAAACAAGTGTGTGATTTAATGATTTTGAGAAAAACTGACGCGGGAATCCCCGTTTTCTTCCCTCCCCTCTCCGCCCTTCGTACCTACTCATGTCTATCTGTATTCTCCTTGGTCCTAGGTATTCTCTATCTATGGCCCTAGATATTGAGCTAACTTTATGTGCCAGTGCCAGTAGGCAATGAGTAATAATTAGTTTTTAGTAAAATACGCCACATCGTGTCTAGGGCTTTCGAATACCGGATTTTTTGAATACCGGTATTAATACCGAAAAAAAAATTCTCAATACCGGGATCCCGGGATACCGGTATTGAAAAAAAAAATATTTTCAGATTTATCATTCTTTCGGAAGGTGTTTCTGTAGAAGGTATTTTCTCCACTAAATAAAACAAATAAGTTTGCCATGAAAAACCATTTATTTATGTAATCATATTTATGTAATAATATTTATTACGTCTCACTCAGACAGATCAGTCTTTTTGTATACAATAATTCGTACTAAAAAATTTATGATCGAAAATTTCGGCCATATAACCAGTCTATTTAAATTAATCATATTAATAAAATTGTGTTTAATAGACCATTTAATACCCCTTAAATGAAAGTAATAAAATTAATGATTTACTAAATTTTATTTACAAAAAATTACATAAGAAAAAAACTGCTGATCTCGCCATAAAACAAAAACAGAAAACATGACATCTTTGAATAACATTACGAATTTTTTGAATTCATATATTTCGTATTGCCTCCTCGTGCTTCCATTACTGCGTTTACGCGGTTCGGCATACTGTACATCAAGTTCCTGATACGATTTTGGGGAATATTCTCCCATTCCTCTGTGAGAGCAATTGTGAGCTCACGAAGTGTGGCTGGGGGAGGGTTTCGTTGTTTTACAAATCTCCCTAGCTCGTCCCAAGCATGCTCGAATGGGTTGATATCCAGGCTGCGTGCTGGCCACTCCATAGTATGGAGTCCATACGAGTAATGTTCATCTCTTGAAGATAGTCATTAACAATCTGACCTGTGTGAGGTCGGGCATAGTCATGCATAAAAATGGCATCCTCACTCAAATTGACCATTAATGGACCAACGTGTTCATTTAGGATTTCTTCCACATATCTTTCGCTACTTAAAGAGCCGTTTTCTATGAACACCAGTTCTGTGTGACTCTCAGAAGAAATTCCGGCCCACACAAGTACAAACCCACCGCCTTAGGCTACTTTTTCTTCGATGCATGCTTGCTTAAACCTTTTCCCTGGTCTTCTATACACTCTGTGTCTTCCATCGTGCTCGTAGAGCATACATTTAGATTTGACGGAGAACATAACTTTTGACCAATCTTCAATATTCAAATTCAACTGGTTTTAGGCATACCTTAGTCTTGAAATACGATACCCACGCTCCAATTTAGGGCCGTTTGCAGGTCTTAGTGGTTTCAAGTTAGCCTCAGCAAGTCGTCGTCTTACCGTCCATGCGCTTGGGTTACTTCCTCCGAGGCGTCGAAACTGATTTGTAATTGTAAGTTTAGTTCTTGTGAGAAAGCGATTACGAAGCATGGTGTTCACCAAATATCGATATTCTTGTGCTGTGGTACGTTTTTGAGTACATAAGTATCAAAATCAAAATTTAGCGTAAAATAGATAAAAAAATATAAGATCTCGTACAAGTCATAACTTACATTTTTATGTCGTATCGTATCCATCCAGTTATAAAGCACGTACAACACAAAGTCACAGATCAGAGCCAGCCAAAACACTGATATGATAACGCGTGCAATTCCACTGCTCACTGTTTGATGACTAACTGCTTCGCCTTGCACCTGAGGCGGGGCGTGTTGGGAATTTTCCCTCCGCTACTGGGCGCCGTGGCGCTAGTGTCACCTCAAACTGGCAAGGACTCTTAAAATTACTTAATTTTGTTGTAATTGCTACTAAGTCATTAAGTAACATAGACAGACATAGACATATACTTTATTGCACACCGTGACACAAAAACATTAAAATAACAAACAAGGACAGAAAACAGAAATGTACAAAAAGGCGGCCTTATTGCTAAGGTAGCTAAGGTAACTAAAATATCGATTTGGAAATTTTCGAAATAATATAATTAATGTGTTTCTGCGGCAGTGATTGTCTATTACAACGAGTTCTGTACTAAAAATAAAATGAAATCACTAATACCGGGATCCCGGTATTAGACATTTCATTACCGGTATTGAAAATGCCTAAAAAAGTCCGGGATCCCGGTATTAGCCAATACCGGGATCCCGGTATTGGAAGCCCTAATCGTGTCGTGAGTTGTATTCCAGAGAAAAGGTAATCACAAGTAGTATTCAATAAATAAAAAATGATTCGTTCAGACGCTCAAGTGTGTAGTCTCAAGGTGAATAATTTGCTGAAAAGTATAAACTGTATATAAATGTCGACATTACCGCCTTGATAAAAAAAGAATTAGATCCAGGGGCACTATTTTTTATTGATATCTTTTATTGATTTGCGCGGATTCTATTGATTTCCGAACTTTTTTATCAATACACTTCAGCGAAAGGGTCTTAATACTCATAGAATTTAGTAGTTGAAAAATTAAAAACTCAATAGCATCGACGCAAATCAATGAAAGATATCGCTCGAAACGAGGCGAGTGATTCAAATAGTGCCCCTGGCGATTTGATCTCGATGGTTTTCATTTTGTACGACGTTCCCGATACAGCACTTCAAAGGCTTCTCGTATCAGGGAGAATAACCTGAACCAGGGGCTTAATTTTTGAAACAATAGAATTCCAATTCGCATACGAATTGTCAAGATTTGTATGAGATTCTCATGCGAATCTTGTCAATTCGTATGCGAATTGGAATTCTATCGTTTCAAAAATATGTCTCCTGGAGACGTGTTTTTTTGAATATGTATTAAAAAAACACTGTTAAGTTTCTCATACCGTTTTTCAATCAGAATTACCGTATCTATCTATAACGATTTAAACACTGCGCGCGCTTTGCCCTCTTTCTCGAAAATGGTTCAAGATATTAAAAAAATGTTTTGACAAAAGTTGTAGAGAATTTAATTCTCTACAATATTTAGAATAAATATAAATAGCACAAAACCCATAGGAAACGAGATATTTGCAATAAATGTAAAAAAAAATCGATTTTTTGACCTTGGAATTTCTGTAGACGCGGACACCCTACGATATGTAGGTTTTGAGACAAGCTTTAGGTTGTTAAAATAAAGGTTTATACAACTTTTTTTAGCCGACTACCTATCTCTCATTCCGTGATTCTCATCCTCATTTGACTAATTTTCCTAGATCATTTGTACTGTCAGTGGCAAATACACAAATCGTGTCACGCCTAGTGTCACGCCATTAAAAAAAAAAGATCTTTGGCGGGAACTAGATGTGAGCGGTTGCTGTGTCGATTGAATTTATGTTTTCTACATTAATAGTTGTTTAATGTACAATAGTGATAGTGTATTGTGCAAACTAACTTTAAACAGTGTAGTGATAGAAAAATTCAAGTGACTGGCCCATATTTTTGAAACGATAGAATTCCAATTCGCATACGAATTGACAAGATTCGCATGAGAATCTCATACAAATTTAGTCAATTCGTATGCGAATTGGAATTCTATTGTTTCAAAAATCAGGCCCATGGTGTATTCGCTCCTTTTGGTTCCGACAATGATCTCGAGGGAGTGCTACTCGCCGAAAAAAGTTTCCGTAAACAAAAAAAAACGCTATCGGTTTACTTTACAGTCAACAGGGGGGGGAGCCACAACGGCTGCATGGGGATAGATTCCTTTGCCTTTCCCAAAAGGGATAAATTGAACACGTGTAAAAAGTAAAATTAGGTGCGGCCAAAAGGCCTAGCTTCCAGGCCAGAAAATAATTAATAAAAAAAAAATAGGTGCGTGCGTCTGTCACTTTAGTTAGGTTATATTTCGGATTGGTTGGATTAATTTTTTGTTTCATAGCGAAATAAAATAGGATTCTATAATTTAATTTTGATCAAAATACTCAGTCAGTCAGACATTGGTAACATAACGATTGTGAACGCCATTTTCAAAGAATTGAATTGAATAAATCGGGAAGAGAAATACAAATTCAGCATACTTTTAATTTGCATAAAACTATGCCAATTTCGAGAACAGAAGTGCTTAGATTGTACAAGAATTTGATGATTTATTCAAAGTCCCTTTCACTTACTGATACTGCCTATTTTAGGAGAAGAATTTCTTCTGAATTTAGGAAAAATAAAGACCTTACAAAGACCGAAGATATAAAATTCGCTTATCAGGTAAACTGGTACTTGTTTTTATTTTTAGATTAGTTGTTAAATTTCTATGTATTTAGTAGGCGATCATGTGCTTTTCGTTTGAATACTTACAGAATAGAGTTTCAAGTTACCAACCTAGGGATGTTAACTATTTTTTTTTATTGTTTATCTCAAAAAGGAACTGAATCTAAAACCCAAAACCGAAATAATTTTTGGAAACTATTGAGAAATGAAAAAGTTACAAGCTATAAAATTTCAATAGAGGGGGGACAGTCAAACAACAAAAAAGAGATGCACTTACTGGCACGTTACATCACCGCCATTTGTTTGCGTAGGTAAAAACGAGATAGCTAGCTCTCCCCACAAAACGAGATAGCTAGTCCTTACGTTAATATAAATGCTAATAACTTGTTCATTTATAAACCAATTTTAATGCTGTTTTCTGATATTAATATATTTCTAGCATTATTTTTTGTTTCACATACAATAATTAATACAAACAAACACTGTCAACATCCCTATTGTCAAAGGTATAAAAAAATAACTGATAGGTATCCCATTCTTTCTCAAAATAATTAGTAAATAAATAATCTTACTGTGGAAAAAGGTCATACTCTATAACATTTTTCTCAACATTGCTGCCATAGATTATTTGTCTTATATTGCCACAGTCCTGTTTGATTTTTCAGAAAGGCGAAGAGCTCCTTAGTCGTGGAGCTGTACTCTAGCTAGAATGATTTTGAGGCCCATTTACACCTTGAACAGCATTCTTCCTGTTGCTCGGATTTTAATTGCTTCAAAACACACTGTAAACTATTCAAAAGTGCCTAAACTCAATGAATGTGATTTATCTGAGCAATTTGTCAGAGGAGGAGGTCCAGGAGGTTCTGCTGTGAATAAGAATGCTAACTGTGTAGTCTTGACTCATGTACCAACAGGTGAATATAAGTTTTGGTTTAATTTTCAGAAAGGACAAGCATTACTCCAACGTGGTTCTGTAGTTTAAAATGTTTCGGCCAATTCTCAAGTTTCGGAACTTAGTCCCTTTCTCTCACATCCACATAGCTTTTAAGCACACAATAGACTATTCAAAAGTACCAAAGATAAACGAAAGCGATTTAGCGGAGCAGTTTGTAAGAGGAGGAGGACCAGGAGGTCAAGCTGTCAATAAAAATGCTAACTGTGTAGTGTTAACCCATCTACCTACAGGTAAATGAGTTGTATACAGGGCTTTAGGTAAATCACTTTCAACCTCTCGGGTGGTAAATCAGTCCATGATACTGAACAACTTTGACTTCCCATACAAAATGCGCTATCAGCTGGGGCAGTTACATGGGAACTAAAAAAAATTTTTGGTATTCTGACCTTTGTTCATTGGGAAAGTTGTTCAGTTTTATGATTTACCACCCGAGAGGTTGAAAGTGATTTACCTAAAGCCCTGTATATGTATATGAATTTTATCATAAAGGTTATAATTTTTATTCATAAGACTTGGACAGACAGCTGCAATAAACATAGACAGCTGTCTTTCTGAACTATTGGTTCTTGGTTTTTAGAGTGGTCTACGATCTAACTTAACCTACAAGTTTGTAGGTTAAGTTAGTAGTCTTTTATTTGTAGATACTTCTGAAAACTTATGATGCATGGCATGAAACACAAATAAGCTGAATGTAGAGATTTATGTGTGTTATTATGACACATGATACAACAAACTGCAGGCTACTATTATAGGAGGACAAGACATCATAACAACTGTCATTGTATTTAAATATTTTCAGGTACTGTTGTCAAGTGCCACATCAGTAGATGCCAAGATGAAAACAGAAAACTAGCACGAAATATGCTTGTAGAGAAACTAGATGAAATGCTGAATGGAGAAGATAGTGTAGTTAACCAAAAAAAGCGATTAGAAGAGAAGAAATTCAAGCGGTCAGAGTACAAGAAAAAGAAAATGGCTAAATTAAAGAGTGAATGGAAAAAAAGAGAAGGTCTAACTTAGGCAATTATATTACCTTTGCTTCTATTGGTTAGTCATATTATTAGATAAAAATCTTGGGAAAAATTTATAATAAATGAAGCAAAAATTGATTATGCTTTTGCATTTTTATTATTTAAGGCCGACTCATATTTGATCGAACATCTTTAATTTCGAATGATAAGATCATTAGTACCATTGTTTTCCACCATCAATGGAGTCACTCAATGGTTCTATGTCAATGGTATACTGACTCAAGAAGGTTGTAGTATAGAGGATGGGCCTAGTACTCAAATTTAAGCAAACAGTATAATTTGGGGGGACTAAGTTTTCTCTTTACAGTAGTTAAACAGGTTTATTACAATGTGAAAAAACCATGATTGCCATCTCAAAATTGTAGCTAAAAGAAATGGCGAATGTCGAGCTTTAAAAATGAACTTTATCTCGAGAACTATTCGTCAGTTTTCATTACTTTTTTTTTAAACTTAAGTTCTACATGTGAGCTTAAAATTTTGTCTTTGAACTGTTTCGGTAAAGTCAACCATTACTTAGAAATTAAAAGAAACCTAGATTTTTTTATTAAACAGTTTATTTAAACAAGTTTTTACAGAATGGACGTTTCCCGACTGGCCGGCACGGCGACGGCGACGGCGAGAGTGACAGAGCTATACTAGGAAGCAAGTAGCTCTGTCACTCTACTACCTACCGACTACCGATTTCTTGCTTCCTAGTTTAGCTCTGTCACTCTCGCCGTCGCTGTCGCCGGTGCCGGCCAGTCGGGAAACGCCCAATATCACGTACATTAGAAAAAAAGCTTCAAACAAAAGATGTAATGCAATAAATTATATTTAATTTGATGTAGGTATCACTTGTATGGATCGGATGGTTGAAAACACATGCAAAATAAATTTGTGTTCACTTCCGTTGAAATCTACCCTTTACTAATTTGCATATATGAAAGGAACAGTCCAAGAAAAATAGGGAAGTTGAGGAATTAAATCGTGTCGTTTTAAAAGTTGCAGCATTATGAAGGGGTCCCCTAAATATAGCTTAATAAAGTCCTCTCTATAATAAGTGCCGCGGGGGGTGGCAGGGAGGAATAAAGGTCCCTTTTTTTAAAATTTTTTGCTTATAACTTGAAAACGGTCTACCTTAGCGACTACACTTTTAAGTATTAATTAAACCACATTAAATTTCCCAGATTTTTGTCTTACACACAATTTCTGAATAATGCACACTTTTCAAGTTATACCATATACAAAGTTTGTGAATTTGGGTCATATGTATGTATGTTACATAAAAACCACTAAAAACGAACCTTTATTACGAAATCTCCAAATCTACTTGACAAATTGTATCTTTATTTTTCAAGTATATATGTCACAGTTAAAACCCATATTTCGTTAGAACTCGTTTTCCCTAGTTAAAATTAGTTATTACTTAATGCCTTTGTTAAAACTAGAAATAATCAGTTAAAACTAGAATTTACCACTGACATATTTGATTTTCAGATAAAACTAGTCGTCACATCGAGCTATAGTTAAAACTAGCTATAGTTAAAACTCCCCCCCCCCCGCGGAGATTATATCGGGGCAGAAACTGTAGGTTAGGTTTGTCAGTAGCCTAGGCTAACCAACCCGTTAAGGTTTGGTTAGGTTAGAACTGCGATCTCCAACGCACGAGCCGAGCGAGCGAAGCGAGCGTGCCGCGGCAGCGGCCGGCAAAGTGCCAGAAAAGACTGGTTGCGTTAAACGGTAAGCACAACAACAACATAACCCACAACATAACCTCAAGCTAATCAGAATAAGGTATGATGAACTCTAACCTCGGTCGGAACAGTTTTAACTTACTCGCTTCGGGAAAACGCGTTTTGTCTTGCAGAAACTAGTTTTAACTGATATTTGATTCAAACATTAGTAAATTCTAGTATTAATAAAGGCATTAAGTAAAAACTAGTTCTAGCTAGGAAAAACGCGTTCTATCTACTAACTAGTTTTAACTGTAACATATACAGGGCTTTAGGTAAATCTCTTTCAACCTCTCGGGTGGTTAATCAGTCCATGGAACTGATCAACTTCCCCAAGGAACATACATAATACATAATCCGCTATGTATAATTTTTTTCCTTGGGGAAAGTTGTTCAGTTTCATGGACTGATTAACCAAACGAGAGATTGAAAGAGATTTACGTCATGTATTTTGGGAGATTTCATGTTAATCTTTCTCTTTTATGTAACTCAAATTTTATCTACGTTTGGGTTTGGATTGGGTAATAATGGGTATAACTTATAAACCATTTATTTTGTAGAAATCGCAAGTAAGACAAAGTTGTAGAGAATTTAAAGGGCTTTAGTTCAATACTTAGGAGTATTGTCGTTAAGGTAAGGTAAAGGTAAAATCGGCCAAGTGCGAGTCGGACTCGCTCACGAAGGGTTCCGTGCCATTACCTATAAAACCGGCCAAGTGCGAGTCGGACCCTATAAAAACCATTATTTCTATAAAAGCGGCAAAAAATCACGTTTGTTGTACGGGAGCCCCCTTAAACATTTAATTTATTCAACTTTTTTGTATTTGTTGTTATAGCAGCAACCGAAATACATCATAATGTGAAAATTTCAACTAAGTATCTAACTATCACGGTTCATGAGATACAGCCTCGGACAGACTTATGGTTTTTAGTATTTGTTGTTACAGGACCAAAGAAATAAATCATCTGTAAAAATTCAACTGTCTAACTATCACAGTTCATGAAATACAGCCTCGGACAGACTTAAACGAGCAAAAAAATCACTGTTTTGTATGGGAGCCCCCTTAAATATTTATTCTATTCTGATTTGTACTATTTGTTGTTATAGGGCCAATATAAATACATCATCTGCGAAAATTTAACTATGACGGTTCATGAGATACAGCCTGTTGACACGAACGGACGGACGGACAGCGGAGCCTAGTAATAGGGTCCCGTTTTTTCCCTTTGGGTACGGAACCCTAAAAAGGGACCCTCCTACACAATTCGCACAAAGTAGTTGATCTACTTTGTGCGAACTAAAAAAGCTTCAAATACATGACATCAAATTAAAGATAATTTATTTAACACACAAATTTTCCTCAGTGAAGGCTGTTTTGCAACGTGCAAGATATTTTGTAAAAACTTGATATAAAAAAAGTATCACAAAAATGAGAAATTTCAATAATTCCTTTATTACTAGTTAACGATTGACTTTACCGATAAAATAAATGATCAATATTTGAAGCACATACAAAGCTTTGGTCTTAAAAAAAACAGTAATGAAATGGGACGAATAGTTCTCGAGATAAAGTTAATTTTTAAAACTCGATATTCACCATCTTGGATTGGCCGCCATGTCTATTAGCTACAACGTCGAGATGGCAATCATGGTTTTTTCACATCGTAATAAATAAACCTGTCTAACCGCTGTAAAGAGGAAACTTAGTACCTCCAAATTATACCGATATCTTGCTTGGCCTACGGTCTATTAGACTTTGAAAATACATCCCTAAAACCTTTTATGAATTTAATTAGACAAGTTTTAAATGGCGCCTCGCCAACGTTTATCCGCGTGATTCTGAGTAAAAGCTAGATAAACGACTGTTTTTTTTTTTTAAATTAAAAATAGAAACGCTTAGATTCGTGCGTGAGGCAATTTAAAAACATTTACTTCTGCGTTGTCTCAGTAGATGGCGCGATAAGTGCATGTTGGTTGGAGTAGCCCTCAGAGAACAGGTAATCACTGGGAGTAGCCCTCCACCATTAATTATCAGCAGGGCAATCGAGCATTGAAATGCAGGCAGCTTCAGAACTTTTTGACAAAAATAGTAGATCGCCGTAACATTTTTGTCAAAAAATTTGTGAAGTTCAATTGCGTTTAAAATTTTTAGCGCGATTTACCTGCCGATATTTATTAATATATTTGAGTTCATATGCGTTATGTGAAGCTGTTATCATGGATCCACTGTTAGGCAAAAACCTTCTCCAATACTTTTAAATCCAGAACATATAGATAGTCCCAAAGATTTATATACATGTCAATACGTCAGCCTAAACAGTAAACACCAGTGATCATCGTACTCAGAGCTCACCTCTTTTTGACGCGAAAGACCCGCCGCAGCCCGTATCAAACCCGGAGATCATCCTAGCGAAAGTCAAAACACGTGAATATTTCTTTTTTTTAGTTATCTTTTACGATACGTACAAAATGAGATGGGTGGTGTTACAAATGATTGAAATGATACGGATAAATAATCATTATCATAACTACACAAAGGCAGCGGTTAATCTCATAACTTGGTAGGTATTAGTGGGTATCTGGATACTTGGAAAAAAAATCCAAGCTAGTGTAGGGATAGATGGAATCGGGAAACAAAGCAGTTGCAAGCAGTTGCAAAACAATACAGCAAAGTATTAATTTTTTGGGCGATATTATGTATAACAGACAAGTATATTAAATGACTTGGGACTCCTTTTAAAAATAAATGTACGCTATGTAAATAAATTAAATGAAATCCTCTTCGTATTTCGAAGGGAGGTCCGTGCCCCTCGGTGGGGACGTATATGGGCCGGTAAAAGTAATGTTATATAACACATGTTTCTTTTCGAGTCTAAGTCAGGTGCGTGAATTTTGTGTTTTGTGACCTGAGAAACTCACGGTATCATCATCAGTTAAATGATATGACGTTAAAACCACTATATTCACAAACTTTTGTCATGTAACCATCCATTTTGTGTCTACTCAAGTGCTTAAAACCTATTTGGTATTTAAATCTGCGTTTAAATATTGGGTAAATAAACTTATTAGTTTGAAGATGATTGAGGATCATGAGGCAAGTCTTAAGTACATTAAAATGGATATGGTGATTTGATCAAAATGATCAGCTAAAGCTCGCCCTCCTCTACTACAAACTGAATTATCTACTCTTGGAAGTATAAACTTTGTTACTTACTAGTGCCTAACTCAGTAACCAAACTTTTGTAGGGTGACTTTCCAGAGATTCGGAGATTAAATATACATTCATATCTACATATACACTCCGCCTTTTTAATCCGTCGGCGTAGGCAGAGCATCATTTAACACCACGTTAGACATATTACCAATTATATGCAACATCAGAGTACTGATAAGGATAGATTGCCAGCCTTTCGCCCACAATAAAGCATAATATCACCCAAAAAATTAATACTTTCACACAAACCAGCACACTTATAAAAATTGAATAGGAAATAAAACATTAAATTAAACGAACATTAAAAATAAAAACCAGCGTCATCAAAATAATAAATACAATGTCAACTACAGATTCAAATGTCCAAATAACAATTAACAAAGATTCAATAATAAAAATTAATAGTAAAATCTATAATAAAACAATAATAAAATTCATAATCAGCCTCTCAAGAACTCGTACTTTCTACTTATACTGCACATTACTTGAATAGAATCTTACAGCCTCCAACAACTCTGCCATCGAGCAACTAAACACATCTTTGCGACTTCATTCAGAGTTCTGAGAGCGTAGGTTGGTCCTAAAGATTGGCACTGCAAACACCTTATCACGGGGACCTCGCCTCAGTCTATTATTTGGCACCGTAGTAAGTTGGATCTCATTTAATATTTTTGGATTATCAACTTTCCCGCGAAAGACTCACTAAATATGTTACTAGAGCGACTTTCCTTCTCACCTCTAACGAATAGTACCCAACCATACCCCTCACAAACTGCGTAGGATTCATTAGTGGGTAAAAAGGGTATACTCCATACTACTTGTGATAGGTAGAGGTGTCTTAAAAATTTGTTTTGGATTTTTTCCAACATTAGCCCGTACTTGCTTCGGTGGGTTCCATACAATCGAACAACTTTGCAGCCGGCTCCTAACCAAAACATTATACAATGTTTTCAGTAGAGCAAAATTTTGAAATTCTTTTGTTTGCCTTATTACAAATACTAAATTTTCCGCTTTTTTACAAATTGTAGTTATATGGTTCCTAAATGTTAGATCTTGCGTTAAGTCAACGCCTAAGTCGCACTTAGGCCATAGTCCACCACGCTGGCCTTTGTTTTTTTGTCGCTTCGATATAGTCTCGATTTTCAGCGAAAGTCCGACATTGCCCTGTTTTCGTGGGTTTTGGGACTACGTGGCTGGTGGATTGTCAGATGCGTCTCGACGAGGCCGAGGGCTACAAAAAGCTTACTACCTTTTGATCGCAGATTGCCTTTGTAAAAGTAACCTTTTTTTTTAACCGTGTGGTGATCGGTTGAGAATAACACCACCCCATCTCTTTCCATGGGTGTCGTAAGAGGCGACTAAGGAAACACAAATGAGGCTCTGTAAAGGGCCGTCTGGTTCGCGACCACCCTCCTACCGAAGTTCGACGCCAAACAGCTTGCTGTGTTCCGTCGGTGCGTGGGAGTACCAGTGCCTTTATAGGCATTTTCTGGGTTAACTCGCTCCATCGTCGACCTCATCTTTGACCTTGAAAGTCAAAGATTGAGGTCAAGAGTTAACCCATCTTATAATTAAAAAAAAACCTTAAATGAAGAATTACGAATTTGAGGTCAATCGCATCGTCTTCGTCTTACGAGTATATCGGTGACTTTTATTTAATTAGCGAAACATTAGGGGGTGATCCTCCCACTGAAACTTAACAACTTGCTCCTATGAAATTCTGAATAAAAGTTTCACCTTTCCTTACAAAGGCAAATCAGCACAAGTTGTACCTATATGTATGAAGAGGCGAATTTTTTTTTCATATTTCAGCCTATGTTCCTTAGAAAAAGTTGTTCAGTTTTGTGGGCTGATTCCCATCCTTAATTTTCGCTAACTTATTTAAATTCATCCAATACAATGGACCCGCGGCGGGCGGGTTACTTGATTCATGGCTCCGAGTCAAAAAAAATAACTGTTCACACTAACACCCTGCACCTACCTTAGATCATAAAGATACCACCCACAAAGACTGTTTCATATGACTAAAATGTCTGTTTTATTACATAACGTTTTACGCCAAGCCGCTGTGGGATATACATATAACTTACCCAGCTCAATAAAAATGTTATGGCCAGCCTCAGGCTATAGATCTCTTTTATTTTAAAAATTTACGTCTGCATTTGGTGGCCGTTCAATCATTTTTTCATCATGCAAAAGGATAGGTTTCCGCAAAACCATCCATCAAAATAAGTAAATTCATAGAAAGGGTAGATACTCGTACTGCAGCATTTCTGCTTGCGATTTTTTTGCGTTTACCAATTCTTTCCAGCCTAGTTTTCTTTTTAATTCAATAAATTTTTAAATTTTGGAACTTTCTCCATTTTTGCTTTTTGTTTGGGATCATGGACTTAGTTTGGGATTGAAGTTGTCAATTCATTCCCCAAAAAATTTTGAGTGAAACGACTGATTTTCAGTGAAAACGACTGCTTTTCTCAGAGCAGAATAGTCTAGTTATTTTTATTTCTCTTCATAAAATTCATTACTTATAAATAAGTGATTACTTATACACAGAGTACGGTGTCACTTTTTGAAGCTGTTATCTATACATATTATAAAGAGGAAAGATTTGATTGTTTGTTTGTTTGCATCGAATAGGTTCCGGAACTACTGGACCGATTTGAAAAATTCTTTCACCATTAGAATCCTACATTATCCGGGATGGACATAGGGTACATTGTTTTCCCGAATTCCCACGGGAACGAAGTCCCGCGCGGGAAGCTAGTATAGTTATATATGATTCAAGCTGACTTCTTCATTCTTATATTATGTATTTATATATCTATTATAGTTATATATATTCATATTGTATGTATGTATATTTATTATAATTACTTTATGTAAGTACAAGTATGCATTTGATTTAGGTATATTTAGTAGGAATTACAGTTATTTTCCTTTGTTCTTAGTGTAGTTTCATAGTTATTAAAGTAATTTCATATATTTGTAATATGCACCTACCACGTTAATCTCCCAATCACCCTAAGGTAGACTGGTAGATAATGGCATTAGGCATTAAGTCCGCCCATGTACTTTTAGTGCATTAAGTTAAATAAAATAAAAATAACAGTTTAAAATTAGAGGTCAACAGATATACTTAGTGATGTTTTATTTGCATAAAGATAGTTATCTAAATTGTTTATGGCCACCCATTGAGGCTGAAGCCGAAGCCAAGTTATAAACGGGATTAAAACAGGACGATTGACTGTTCGATTGACTGTTCGTCCCTCCCAGTTCTGCCATAATTCTGACGCGGTATACTCCAGCTCATTGAAGATCCCCTCGACCCGATAGATAGATAAGTCTTACTATTTTGTCCCGTTATCCATACTCTAAACTTATTCAGTTTTATTTGTAAAATTCTAGCAATCTAACAAATAGGTAGGTATTTTATTCGTCGACGAATTAATAGCCCTATTTGGTTTAGATACCGACTATAGATTTAGTTATTCCCCAAATTCTATAGTTGTGAGGTATTATTTCTGTTCAAAACTAATTAGCTTTTCTCTTTCAAACAATCTTGCCACCTAAACACTTTTAGCACGGATTTAATTTTCTGTAATTTTAGACCCCAAGAACACCTTACTAGGCCTACCCTATTGATCAATCCATCTTCAATGGATTAATCTGGTTAAGTTTATGCTTTAAATTAATGTTTTTGTTTACTCACTTTGGATCCCAAGAAATATGTCGATTTTTTATTAATTATATTTTTTTATATTTTTGTGATTAAAACCCAGTTATTTTATAAATCTCGACTTCTTTATTTAATTTGTGTTTCGGCGGTTACCACCGGAACATTATCGCTAAGTACCTACGAACAAAAGGAAACTATTGATATAATAGGCCAATATATTAAAACAGGCTATTCCACAATGTGGCGGTGCCGGTGGAATGATAATGGTGACTATTTTATCCGTTCAGGTGGCGAAATTTAGAACTAGCTAAAGCTCATATACTTGATGACAGCTACCTTGACTGGCAGCGCCATCGTCAACTGAATGTTGCTTGCTTTATATGAGGTTTCGATAGTTTTGAAATTTGTCACCGTAGACAGAGAAAAGGTATAGACTGCGGCCGAGCGTGCCACCGAAAGGGACAGAAAATATTAGTACTGCCGTAGTCGGCCGTAGTACTGCACTTTAATGTGCTATAACCCGTACGAATTAACTGTGCACCTCGCGCTGTACTGTTACTGTTAACACAGCGCGAGGTACACAGTTAATTCGTGCGGGTTACAGCACAGTAAAGTGCTGGCCTTGAAAAAACCGGCACGCGCTAAGGGACAAAAAATGCCCAGCATTGTCTCTTTTTTTCACGTGCAATTGATATAGTTTTGTCCTTATCTGTGCGACCGAAAAAGAAGATATCCAGCAGTCTATACCTTTTCTCTGTCTACGATTGTCACCAACGGATAAAATGGTCACTATTGTCTTTCAGCCGCTAGAGGCTCACGGGTCCATACCGGCAATTTAAGAAACTTCCCAGTCTTTTAAATAGCCACAATCTTCATTGCTATCGATCGTACCTACCTATAGTTTGCGTGAACGCTGAGGACTCGCAAGATTTTTTAAAATAAAAATAAAAACGTAGAAGTAATTTACCTACATTCATTCAATCTGAAATAAGATTTTACAACTTTTTTAAAAATCGGTTGAAGGAATAACAGTAGAGATTTGGTGGCACATACCCAGGAGGATAGGTAGGTACTTTATTTTTATTTTGTCCCAACGTTGTATGTGTCACCGGAAAATAATAAGGATCGTAAGTTGATAAACTTTCGAGGTAGTTTATCAACTATTGGAAAATCATACACGGCAGTTGAAATGTATTATTTAACGTATAAATTTCTGGTAATTGATCAATTTACGGCGTCTCGCGGTAAAATGATCCGACGAACGCGATGTGTACGCTGATTGGTTGAAAACTCGAGGTGTTCGCTGTTTGGTTGAATGTCTCACTTAGAACTGCGACAAGTAGGTTTGTTAGTAGCCGAACCCAACCAACCCGTTTAGGGTTGAGGTAGGTTGCATTGAAACCCGTTTAGGGTTGGTTGGGTTAGGTTAGGTTAGGACTGCGAGGGGTGCTAGGTCAGGTAACCTCCACGAGCGCCCAGCCCATTGTCAATCCTCTTGAATCCGTTCGGAGGGAAGGGCAATGAGTCTGGGACGGTGCAACCTGGGCATCGGACAACAACTTTTCTTCGGAATTCTTGTTGTCCGATTGCGAATTACCTGACACTGGCGCAGAACGGGACCGTTTTGGTAAGACCGTCCTGCGCAGAGGGCTCTCCACACACTCTGATGAGCAGAGAGTATTGTGGACGAGCGAGGGGGAGGCGAGCGGCACGAGAGTGCTGCTCGGTGAGGGTGGCGTGCCTGCCCAGCGTAATTGGCACGCGCGAGGGGGGAGATCTCTCGCTGTTGACCGGAACTTACTCCATGGTTGACGGCGAGACTTCTCCGACAAGTGTCTCCCCCTTTGGAATGGTATACTCAGGGGGAGACGCAGGGAGCGGTGCAGGAGGGGGAAGCTTACCGCGGGCTTCCCCATCCTCCGCAGAGGAGCTGGATGCATGACATAATGCGGGCTCCTTTCATGCATCCTAAAAAGAGGCCTGATGGCAGTCACAGGGGAGACTGTCATCGGAAAACAGGTCTCCACTGAGCAGCGATTGGTCCATTCGTGTATGATTTGACGTGCGGCAAAATCGTTAGTTGATAAACTTATCGCCAGGCATCGTAAGTTGATCAATTAGCTAAAATTTATTGCGTTAAGTAAATAATATATTTCAACTGCCGTGTATGATTTTCCGAAAGTTTATAAACTACCACGAAAATTGATCAACTTACGATTCTTATTAATTTCCGGCGACATATGCATTGAAAAACGTTGTTTTTCGGCTACCAAAAGTTGTCCCCCCCGTTTTCGAGGTCGTGAACTTAGCTTGGCTTACCCACACGATACAAAACATTTCTAAAAAAAAGTCTTTCGCCGCAAAGCCTTCTCGCGCCAAAGAGATTACTATCGCAAGCGAGCGGCGTAAACAATCGCGCGACGGGTAATGTAAGCTAAAACCCGCCTATAAATTGACCTATAATTAGCTACCTAAAGAATTCTTCATCCTAAGTAATGCTACTCAACTAGGAACAGATTTACACGTGTCGAAGTTTCCTAGAAAACCATTATAAGAAAATATAATATTCAAGGCAGGCTTTTATTACAGAAAGCAGACTTCATGTTTCTCAGAAAAAAGGTAAAGTTAAAATCTAACATCTTAGCAAAGCCGTAGACAAAAAACAAAAGAAAATACAATCTTATTTTCAATTCAGATGAATGAATGAAAACAACTCGGGATGAAGTTAGCTATAGTTCCGTATTTTATTTTTACAAGACGGTTGAATCGTACTACAGCAAAATACCTATATACTTTTATGAAATACACCATTTTAGCTTCAGTTCAAGAGCAAAGATAAAGCTGGAAATGAGCGCTTTGTGAACGAAGTCCTATAAAGAAACCGTTGTTAATTGTTTAGTCATTTATGTCATGTTAAGCTGAAACTGAAGGCTTTAGCGCAAAGGTTTGTAAAGCTGGAAAACTCGCGAATCTTCAAGTCTTCATAGTACAGTGAATTGACGCTTGCTGCCACTTTATGATGTCACCGAAACCAAATTTTGGACAGGCACAATCTTTAAGAATTAACAGACAAAGATATAAACAACCTAGTAAAGTTTACGTAAGCTTAATTATTATTTTCAAAAGTTTGCAAAATGCAGAACATGGTGTGTTAAACGTCGCGTGTTTAAGTTCCGTGATGAATCTTTACGTAGCCAAGAAGAACTTGTAAAATTACTCCTCTCATTAAGAGTCATTAAAAATAGGGGCTTTCTTAACAACGGGGTCTAACCTGCAAATCCAAGGTAGACAGGTACCTCATATTAGTCAAAAATATAGCTTGGTCGTTTCATGGACTGTGCCCTGTCTCCCGGATTGACCGCAGAAAGTCTGGGTGTCTTCGTGTGGTGTGTCCCAAGGCACCTATGATGCAAGGGAAACCTTCGTGTGGGTATAAATGTAGGTATATCGTTTTTATTTAGCAAAGAATAAAAGTGGGTTCTTGAAGTTGAACCTAAAGTGGTCGCCTAAAAATTACTAGGCCAAATTGAAGTAACCGATGCTTAATTTTTCGTATCCAAAGACGCAAAAAATATTATGTAAAATATGAGTTCACAAGAAAAAAGAAATCTTTTTATGATTTTCCCAAATTGGTAAGCCACCTCATTTCAAAGACGTTGGTTCTATTTATACCTACATGTGTTGTGAAATTACCTCTGGTGATTGCCTACTCTCGTTTTAACGAATAAGGATGGTAGTATATTAAATCCCTGAGTTATTTTCGCATTTCTTTGTTGGGAACTTTATTTTTTGTGTAGGAAAATATTTTATATTCTAACTACCAAAGATAATTTTTATGTTGTGCTATTTTAACAGGGTCGTTTGTTGCTCCATGTTTTGAATCGTGCTGATCGTTAAATTATAAAACTCGTTATGAGGTAAAGAAAACAACTTAATTTAGAAATTGATCTATTGAAGTTCTGATAGAGCCTAGTTTTTTAATATTATAAGATGGGTTAACTCTTGATCTCAATCTTGACCATAAGGCCAAAGATGAGGTCGACGATGGAGCGAGTTAACCCAGAAAATGCCATTAATATCATATACAGGGCCTTAGGAGCGAGTTAACGAGTAAAGAAAACATTAATTTCATCCTCTCGGGTGGTTAATCAGTCCATGAAACTGAACAACTTCCCCAAGGAACATAAGTCAAAATACGAAAATAAAGTTTTGAGGTCCCATACAAACTTCATCAGCATACGAGTATAGCGCATTTTGTATGGGAGATCAAAATTTTTTTTTTCGTATTTTGACCTATGTTCCTTGGGGAAATTGTTCAGTTTCATGGACTGACTAACTACCCGAGAGGTTGAAAGAGATTTACCTAAAGCCATGTATTTTTTAATTTTTATTATATAACATTGGTGTACATTGTACACACACCAGCACATCAGGCTATACATGTCGACCTTGAGGTCGCCATTATCTCTCTCGTAATAGTGTCTGCTTTCGTAGTGCAAAGGGGTAACCTGACTTGCTGATGTCTGTACATACACTAAGCTCCTTCCTAGTCCAGTCCGATTTGAAAAGAAATCCTTGAGTTACGTTAGTGAAATTATTTTTATTATTGTTTTGCGTATCTTGTCGGTAAGTACATGAAATCAGCGAAGTGAAAATCTATGTTAAATTGTAAGAATAAATACAGCAGGTTTCAGGAGTTTCAAGGTGAAGCCACGCAATACTACTAACTTCTCCGTTTAGAACACCCAATAACGCTGACTTTGATTAACGGACATGAATAAACCTGGGAATTGGAATTTGAGACTGAAGTATTAATAAACACAAAATATGTGCTATGAACTGAAAGTTTTAATCAAGTGTTAAGGTTTGTTTAAACGCATTTTTTGTTATAGTCCAAACATGTCTTGAAGGGAAATGGAAAAAATGGGGTGACTTTAAACAGTTAGCAAAACTTTAGGGGACGATTATTGCCATGAAACTGAACAACTTTTCCCAAGTAATCTACACGAAATTCTCAAAAAAAATTAATGTCAAATTCTCTTACAAAGACAAAATTAGCTAATCGCAAAAGTTGTATGAAGAGATGATGTTTTGTTGATATTTCGACCTTAAGCTTACCTTGGGAAAGGTGGTTAATTTCGTGGGCTGATTCACATCCCTAATAGGGATGTTGACAGTGTTTGTTTTTATGAATTATTGTATGTGAAACAAAAATAACGATAGAAATATATTAATATCCGAAAACAGCATTAAAATTGGTTTATAAATGAACATGTTATTAGCATTTATATTATCGTAAGGACTAGCTATCTCGTTTCGTGGGGAGAGCTAGCTTTCTCGTTTTTACCTACGCAAACAAATGGGGGTGACGTCACGTGCCAGTAAGTGCATCTCTTTTTCGTTGTTTGACAGTTTCCCCCTCTATTGAAATTTAATAGCTTGTAACTTTTTTATTTCTCAATAGTTTTCAAAAATTATTTCGGTTTTGGATTCAGTTCCTTTTTAAGATAAACAATAAAAAAAAAATTGTCAACATCCCTATTATCGCTTGCTAATGTAGAGTCACCCAATAGATAACTTAATCCTTACCCGGGTCGTGAGGTATCGCTGAAGCTAACTGTACCAACATAATAACTCAGAGCTTTCATGAAAGCAAGAGTTTTCCAAAGCGAATTTAATTTTGGAAGTAAAATGAAACTACCTGTGCAGTTTAACGTAATTTGCAGTCCGATTGCAACCCGTTGGAGAGTTGCAGTCTGAGCTCGCCACCTCAAACTTAAACAGATAAAATGGCTGCGAACTTTAGCTTGAGAAAACTTTTATAAAGTTAGTCTAGCAAAAGTTTTAGGACGGTTTTGGTGTCCGAGCTAGACGCTACACCTAATTCTGACGGTAGCCTCCCTTCGGCACTATTTCCCCAAAACTCACAAGGGCAAGCGAATATCCAAAGATAAAAAAAAAATGTTATAGGAATTAGTACACAAATCTACTATATAAAAATAAGTCGGGTTTTCCTTCCTGACGCTATAACTCCAGAACGCACGAACCGATTTCCACGGTTTTGCATTCGTTGGAAAGGTCTCGGGCTCCGTGAGGTTTACAGGCTCCGTGAGGTTTATAGCAAAGAAAATGTTGGGCACGATATAACCTGTAGTCCACGTGGGCGGAGCCGCGGGCGGAAAGCTAGTATATTTTAAAAGTGGCAGAGACTTTCAGTTCAGCGCTGCTGTTGAAACTTGCAACTTGATTCGATTTCGGGCTTTGGCTGGGCTGGGAAAATAGAAATGTCCGATGCATTTTTTTCTGACGTCATCTTTTAGCGAGTAGCTATACCATGCCACCTCATTTTACATATAACCCTATTTTGAAATAAATAATTGTATTTATTTGGACATTCATTTCACAAATTCATAGTAAAAAACTAAGGCGTAAATGTACAAAGTAAATCGAATAATTAACAATTGAAATATGTATGTGCCTGAACTAGGTTAATTATTTTATACCTACTTAATTATATTATACACATAGTTAAGTAGGTATAATATTAACAACAAATGGCAGATTATCTATCCTAGAAAATATGTAAATAGACCAAAAAGAAACTCAAGAAAGGTGCAGTTTGCATTCAATCACCTTTCCTCCGCTCCCAGTACTATTACGAGAAAATTTATGAGGTATTATCGTGCAAACTGCTCATTAACCGTTATTTATTATTATTGTTTATCTTCTTAGACGCTATGATGGGTAAATTTTATATGCATATTGCGAAATAAACTCGAAAGTTTCACTTGGCTACGTAGCTACGAGATATCGTAGCATGTCTACGAATATCTACGAACTGGAAATTTGCCAGATACTGAGTTTGTTGCAGCTTTTTATCTGTATAATTACTTTTTACAAAATGTATTGTCATAGGAAGTATACGTATGCACAAGTATAACAAACCAATGTGTTTCCTTTAAAGTATTAACCACTTTCCTAGTAAAGGATCCCATATAAAATCCTGACCCTTAAAATATCTTCTTACAAAATCAAGTCAATCTTGTTTTCCCATTACGACGCGCCGGGAAGGTCGAAAGAAAAAGCAATGTAAAGTTGACGTTACTACAAAAACTATTTTAATAATTTATCAACACGTTGCAGTGGTTCTCTTTTTTAGGTTCACGAGAAATTACTTAAAAAATACCCAAGTAACAGTAAATTTCCATAAAGAAAATCTTTATTTCTTCTATTTATTGCTTTCTTCTCCTCTTGGAGAATAAATGAGAAACTCTTGGCTTCAACTATCAATAACGTAGTTAGAAACAAAGTGCTCTACGAGCTCATTAAATGTTACAGGGCATCGGGGCGTCCCTCGAGTGCCAATAAGTAGCTTCCGACGAAGACATAGAGTTTATGGATATTCTCAGTATCGTGTCAAATAGATAATTGTTTATATGCATATGTACAACGCCGATATAACCGCTTGCAAACAAAACTTAGTTTTAATACCGACAGATGGCGCTAGTCGTATTGTAAAACGCGGTATCGAGATTTGTATAAGGTGCAACTGTTTTATTGTGTTTTTTAAGCTTTTTAATATACCGTGTGTCTAGTATTCGATTGTTTCATTGCTAAACACCATTACCTAGTACACTCGAAGCACCCTTAGTGCACCTAACCTAAGGGTTTGCACAGTATATCCTAGTTATTGTTTGGCTGTTGAATATTATGTAGTTACACTTTTCTAAATTATCATTTACATACATACAAACGCTCACGCCTAAAATACCTATCGGGGTAGGCAGAGCATCAGTGGTTTTAAAACCACTTGATGTCATGTTTGACATACATTCAGAATTCAGAGACATAATAAATGAAATATGATGTAAGTGCTGAGACTTACATCATATTCATCTTTAGCCTACAATACAAAAAAAAATCCGCCAAAAACAAAGCCGCCCGCGCCCGCCGCTTTTGTCTGTCTGTTTGAACACGATACACTACTGAACGAATTATCATACAGTTTTTACCAATGGATGGAGTGATTCAAGAGGAGGTTTATGTATATAATTTATTCCAGAAATTCACACGGGAACGAAGTCCAGGGTGGAAAGCTAACCATTAATAACTTTTTTATTAGTTTTCCTATTTGGTTTGGACACGGCCCGGAGCGTCGTGATTCCCCCACCAAAAATCCAAGATGGCGGATATGAAATTTTCTAATTAGGCTGCAGCCTAGGGCGCGAGGATCGGGGGGGGGCGCGCTAAAATCGTTTCTTCGCATGCACTAATCTAGCATCATTGCATCTACCCTATACATACATACATTATCTATATCTATACATATCTATATATCTATCTATACATATTATAAAGAGGAAAGATTTGATTGTTTGTTTGTTTGTTTGCATTGAATATGCTCCGAAACTACTGGACCGATTTGAAAAATTCTTTCACCATTAGAAAGCTACATTATCCCCGATGGACATAGGATACATAATTTTCCAGAATTCCCACGGGAACGAAGTCCCAGGCCGAATGCTAGTATCTTAATATAATGCGTGAGGTACTTTGCCTTTATGCACGGTCAGCTTAAAAAATGGTTTGCCACCCTAAGGTTGAATGTCATGTAGATTAAAGGACAACTGGCGCAGGCGCGTCCTCGTAATTAGCCTAGGGCGGTCAGTACTCTTGATCAGTTGCTGATGGCGGTTGGCGGGTAAGACGCTTGGTGACGCTTCGGGCTACTCCCTACGCGGAGCTCGGTAAACGTCACGCTATATTGCAACATTATGTATTACCATCAGTGGAAATTGTTTTGGCTTAGTTTTCGAGTCATTATTCTTTAAGCTGTGTGTTTTCCAAAAGAAGTATGTTTAAGATAAATTCTAAGAAGGTAAAATTCAACATCTGATGCGAAGCAATATCAATTGAAATAACGGTACTGATATGAGGTGATTTAATTTTCTTATTAAAAACACCCTTTGATGAAAGTATTAATATTATTTAACTTATTAGGATTTTATTTTCGCATACAACTAATTTGTCGTTCGATTCCATGTTGGGCAATAGAAACCAAAGGCGCTCGTCACCCTGAGCTTGACCAGGGGCACAGTCTTTGAATCGCTTGCATGGGTCAAGCGATATGTCTTATTGTTTTTGCGCAGATTATATTGAATTATGAAATTCGACGAATGGGTCTCTTGAATTCTAGCGGTAAAAAAATTCTAAAATCAATAGAACCCGCGCAAAACAATAAAATGTATCGTTCGAAATGATGCGAGCGATTCAAAAATTGTACGAGAGCGGGAATAGAACATGATTGAAGCAAACAGTGTTTTATCATACTTAATTTTCTTTCCATGCTGGACTGGGAGTGAAAGAAAAACTTAGAATATGCCAGCTGCCAACTCTTCCCAGGCATACTGTAAATGTCTGTAAGAGGGATGCGAGGATTTTGCTGCATCATCGGCGAAAAGCTGACAACCACACGCCATTCTACAACATGTTTCATCTGATAACCCTCACAATTTGTGTTAAACGTGGCATCAAGTGTTTTGCTAGAACCACTGTAGCTCTGCCTACCCCGTTAGGGATATCAGGCGTTAGCGTATGTATGTATATGTAATTTTAATTTACCGTGTACTCTAAGCTTTTCTTTGTGACACATTTGATTATTTAGGTCTTTGTAGCATGAAGTTGTTACAGAGTCTAGTCTAGTTTTCTAGTATCACGAGCTCTAAGGAGGACGTCCCACACAATTAATTATTACTGTATACTTGCTAGTAAGACAGCTTTGATTTTGACTAACTTTTGAACAAGTGTAAAATAAATATAGAAAATTGTAACCCATATCGTTAATTACATATCTAATTCGGGTTCGATTAGCGACCAGCACAAATATTTTAAAATGATTTTTGCAATTATAAGTATGTGTGAGGAGTCTGGGTTTATCATACGCGTACATTGCATCATACGTATGTATTTAAAAAAATAAATTAAGACTGACGAGTTGTTTTCAAGTAAAAGTTAATTAGTTATTTATTTCATAACGCGGCAAACCATTATGTTTTAAAAAATGTATGAGGTAAGTATACGTCTCACTTAAAGACATTAAATTCATAAGGAGCACTTAATATTGGGAACATGAGGAAACGGATCACGACACTATCTAACTACACTACCTTGCGCCGTGACACTCAAAGTCGATAACAATTTGGAGCGTCGTCGTTATGTAGTCGGCTAGTCGGATAGGTAATTTTATTTAGGACTAGCTTTTCGCCCCGTGGCGATTCCCGTGGCAAAACTATGTAGCCTATGTGTTAATCCGGAGTGTCAGATACCTCCATTCCATACCAAATTTGATCAAAATTGGTCCAGCTGTTTGATCTTAAAGAAGTAACAAACAGTAAAAAACAACGGGTTGCACTCCGGGAGTGCCGGCAGAAGTGAAAACTTGAACATTAACGTTGTTCATTAATATGGAAATAAAACAAAATACACAAAAAGTGTCCGTTATTCTCTCAGGATTCGATCCTCGACGCCTCGCCTACGATCTGATAACTTCATCACTCAGCCAAAAATACAAAAAAACTTTCTTCGAACCCTCGACCTGTTGCTTACAATCTGGCAACTTTTCCGCTCGACCAAACTGACTACTCTCAATTTAGTAAAATAGTCTATCGGTACTTGCGCGCTATGTGCGAATCATGGACTTAGTGATGTATTAGATCCATGGTGCGAATAATCGTTGACATCTGTCACAGAGACAATTTTACCATAGGGCTGCCATCCGTCCCCCATACTTCAAAGTGCACAACAACGCTGCTATAGAAGTTTTCACTTCAAAAAAGGTGGCAACCCTATCCTACGCATTTTCGATTAGGATCACGTGACATCTGAGGCGAGTTCATCGCGAGTTTAACATTTTTCCCCATACTAAAAGTGCTCAACGCCGCTAAATAAGTTTTCACTTCAACAAACTTTCGCCTTTATAATATTAGTGTGACGTCTGAGCCTGTAATTATACAGCTGTAGAAACGTGAAGCCCATAACCGCAAACCCGATATGATCATATTTTACCGAGCGAGCACAATCTATCACGGCCGCGGCCCCAGCTGCCTATTGCTGCGCTTAAACTGGAGATGGATTCGCATTGTTCGATGGATTAACCGTAATAATGAACTGTTTAAATATTTAAGCTTACTTAATTCTACATAAAACTCAAATAAAGTTACTTAAATACTACCAGCATAACGCTTTAGATACTAGGGCGAAATTGCATTTCAATGGACATAATATATGATTGTATAGTTTACATTGCTGTACCACAAGTAGAACTCATGTTTATTCCAATTCCATTTATAACATCATTAAAGAGCATTTTTCATTAAAATCTAAAAAAAGATTATTGCGCAGCTCTGTTTCAAATATGTCAAGAATGTCACGTTAATTGTACCTATCACTTTTGAATTTAATTTGGATTTTCTTTTCATGGGGTATTTTATGAAAGACGTTGTAAACAAGAAACAGGATACCTACGCACTATGATAATCTTCGGTGAATCACGAGGGTTTTCCTTGTTTTTTAGAAACGATATCGATATCTTTTTTCTCTTTCCCATCACTGTCAAAGTCAATGCACGAAGGGTCATAAATTAAAGGAGATTTTCAAAGTAAATGGCAGTCGTCAGATAAAAATGATCACTATCCTTAAAACTATTGTCGGTTGGATAAACATCCAACCGACAATATTCTGTTTCAAAGACAAATTGAATTTGAAACTACGACGACGCGACGTGGCTTCTCGGTAAGTTATTGCAAATTGGTGAGACTCTGGTTTCTGGCTCAAATGTAAATCAGCAACAGAGTTGCATTCACAGTGGATACTGTGTATAGGTTTTCGGATATCGTAGCGATTTTAATAAAATGTGAATTTTGTCATTATGAAACTGATTATTAAGAAAATAAAATACTTGCCAAGCTCTTGAATAAACTACACTAAAAATGATTGAAATTAACACGTATGATAGTTATTTAATATTATTAAATTAAACTAATAATCAACTAGCAACCATGGTTAGAAGTTTCAGAATGGAATTTGAGAGAGGAATTGTAAAAAGTGGACCAAAGTCATTCTATTCATACGTACGCCAACAAATCGGTACCACCATCATTAAAAGACGACAGTGGAAACATTACAAATGACCAAATGATAGTTGCCAACCTGTTCGCCCCACAATTTGAGAAATCATTTGTAGTAGAACCAAAAAATAATACCCTCCCTCAAGTATAAATGGCGAGAGTAGATAATTTAATAGAATCACTAATTATCACACCGGATAAAGTATCCGGATTCTACGTCAATGGGACCTGATGCTCTGCCCTAAATATCGTTAAAATAATGCAGTAAAGTTCTCAGTGCTCAGTTAGCTCACATCATGAACCAAGCACTTAAAAATGGGAAATCACCACAGGATTGGAAAGAGGCCCATGTCACTCCCATATACAAAAAAGGTGATAAATATGCTGCTGCCAACTATAGACCTATCAGTCTCACGAGCATAGTCTGCAAAACACTTCTTGCCATTTCGAGTGATGAAATTGTGGAACTCTCTCCCGGAAATCGTAATAAGTGCCCCAACTGTGAACTGTTTTAAAAATAGACTTGATAAACATTTAAAAAAAATGAAAGAACACAAGTGTAGTGATATACACGCATCAGCTCTTGGAGCTGCTAGTGTATCAACTAATAGCGTAAACAAGCACGTGATGGGTTAAATAACCTATGACCTATGACCTACAATGGCAAAGAGAAAACATTTTTACAGTTTCTTTATTTCTATGACCTTATGTTATTTTACTTCGAATAAAGATTTGTGAAAACATTTTGTCTGTTCTTTTTAACAATCCGTATATAAGTGCTACTAAAAATACACGTGCATTTTACGAAGATAACTTCTTTATGTTTCCTTAGTTAAGGTTTACATTGAAGATGGGTTGGAGTTATAAAGATAATTGGATGTTATTTGGACATGAAGTACGTTTGTCGGAACTAAAACACGTCTCTACCCACAAGGGAGGAAGTTCATTCCAAGTTTCTACGTGATTGCGTCAACGACCACGTAAAAAGTTACGGTTTGGAACCCGGTCTAAAAGGCAAAAATTCCAAAAGTTTATTTTTAAACAAAAGTTGATTCCGCCGAGTCGCTGCTGATAACGAGAAAAAGTGGGTAATGAAGTTGAAAGAAAGTAGCCCGCTCTTTATTATCTTTTCTAAGTGGTACCTACACAATCCAATATTGTATTTTAACTGCCCAAGCCGTTTTAGAAACACCAACGGAGAAAGAACATTTACAATTGGAAAAGAAAAGGTTATAACGTAGAGCAGGGGTTCCTAAACTTATTTTTATTGTGACGTCCTATGGAGTTTGCCGTTTCTTTGCGACGCCCCCCACTTACCGTGCGCGCTCGCTGCGCTATCTACCGTATCGTTTGCATCTAAGGAAGCTGCTTGTGAGGTCACTTCAAAGAAATAGACATAGACAACGTTTATTTTGTACACACACACAAATTTGACAAGAAATAACAGTTTTGCACTAAAAACAATCTCAAATACTAATATATTTAAATAAGTGTATGCTGCAATGACAAAAAGGCTCCCAGTTCAGCATATTGCTCTTTCCCACAGGAAGGAGCGCTGAAGACTTTTTATTCTATTAAACATATACAAAAATAAAATAAAAATAGTTAATTTTTTATTCAAGTTGTATCACTTTTGATGAACGTCAGATCATTCGACTCTTTCGCTTCGCACCGTCTCATAGACAGGCAAACTATGTGAGTCGCATTGCGACGCCCGCCTCTGTGATGGTGCTGTGACGCTGTGGGGAGTCACGACGCACAGTTTGGGAAGCCCTGACGTAGAGAATGAAAAAAGATAGTCTAGTATCTGAGTCTATCAGACACAGTATACGTGATACTAGCATTATCAACATTGATTTTCATGAGGTTTACAAAAGAGAGGATTTCTGCTCGAGGCTCACGTCGATTATCGCTAAAACACAATGGACATTTTTCATCACAATTTAATAAAAACACCAGACAATTGGAATCTGTGACCTCCTCAATATTTTTCATGCTATTGAGACAAAAATGGCGACTGTCCTACGTGGCAATTAATTTTCAAAATATTTATTTGCATAAATAATATTGTTTAAATATAAATACGTATAATATTTTACAGCCGGTTTGTTCGAGGGGTGGTGGTAGTGACACTGCCTCTTGATCGGCAGGTCCTCAATTCGATTCTCAATCGTGGCAAATATTTGTGTAAAAAGCAGATGTTTGTTCTCGGGTTATAGGTGTTCGTGCCTATCTTTGTATCTATTTGTTCCAAGGGACCCACGACACAAGGCTTTGGAGTGTGTATAGCGTTTATTTATTTATTTGATATATCTATCACAGTGAACCATAAAACAACAACACGTTTAGGAAATTCGTAAAAACAAGCATCAAAGTTGTTAATAAAAAATTCATTAAGAAATGCCACTCCCAAATCGGATTTACGTGGATACTGTAATAGCATTTCGCAAGAGCCAACAATGCCTTTATTGTATAATTTTCGTAGTCACGAGGCATCTCAAAACACGTCCAAGAAACATTATTCAAGTAAATTATGTAGGTAATTCCTTAGAAAGCCCTTTTAATTTCCTCGTTATTATGATGGAAAACCCGTTGAAGTGGAGTAACGAGGTATTACCATCTCCTTACTAATTAGTACTAAATATTACGACGAATACGAAAGACGAATCGACAAACATCTTATTCAGACTTTCTATCTCAATATTTTTAATGTTGTTTTTAAAATATTAATAATATTGAGATAGAAAGTCTCAATATTTTTAATATTTTTTATTATATGTTTTTCAATTGAAATTCTTTATTTCAGGTCATTAGCCTATAGTGTTAGTAACAATGTTGACTTACGATAGTGTTAGTTACATAATTACATAATTGTTCCTCTGCCATCACTTTTATATATTACTAGCATTCAGCCCGGGACTTCGTTCCCGTGGGAATTCGGGAATATTATGTAGCCTATGTCCATCGGGGATAATGTAGCTTTCTAATGGTGAAAGAGTTTTTCAAATCGGTCCAGTAGTTTCGGAGCAAACAAACAAACAATCAAATCTTTCCTCTTTATAATATGTATAGATAGATATAGATTATTATTTTATTATTTTTATGTAAAGTATGTAAATAACTATTAGACATAATTAACCAAGGTGGCTGTAAAGTGGAGGGGTATGTCTGGCTCCTGAGATTGAATTGCTAGTTAGTGTAGACTTGTCAGGGTGTGTCGCCGGTTATTGATCCTGTGACAACGTCGGTCACGATCTAAAATCCAAATTGTGACATTCATAACGGCATTAGTGTATTTGCAATATGGACATAAAAACTAAAGTTAACTTGTTAGATATTTTTGTATTGAAATCAGATATACTTTTTTTATATTATAAGATGAGTTATCTCTTGACCTCAATCTTGACCATAAAGGTCAAAGATGAGGTCGACGATGGAGCGAGTTAACCCATAAAATGCCTATAACGGCACTGGTACACCCACGCATCGACGGAACACAGTAAGCTGTTTGGCGTCGGACTTCGGAAGGAGGGTGGTTGCGAACCAGACGGCCCTTTACAGAGCCTACCACACCGCATGAGACCATAGGACAACACCGCATGAGACCATAGACTGATAGAGTAAGATAATATCACTATTCAAGTAAGATAGAGCACCGGGAAAAAATCCTTGCAGATATTAGGTCGCTCCGCGAAGCCTGCGAAATCCCCAGAAGGATTCTGAGTTTCTGAATGGAGCTGAAGTGGCTGGAATAGCCACTGACTCACACGCATAATGGGCCACTTAAGAGCCTTAATGTGGAAATGGGAGCCTATATTACTTATCACTTAAGATAGAGGCTTTAGATCACACTGACCCTAAGTGACTATTTCAGCCTCCTTAGAAGACTCATAAAAAAATTACACTGAAATTCTTTAGCCACATAAGTCTGCGAACAAAACGATAATGTAGATCACATGAAATTGATTACGTAAATAAAATTAAATTTGACTGAACTTTGTTTCTATGGGGCTAGGTACTATGAATACGAAAAAAAACAAGAAAAAAACGATTCAAGTGGACAAGTCCGCTTTGTTCTCCAGCTTTAAATAATAAGTCTTAGGCAATATTAAAAGTGCGATGAGTAGCAAGAGTCTTTGTCCTCTTTTATATTGAAATGAAGCCGTCGATCGACGCTTTTTACAAACTTTTTACAAGCTTTTATTTGACTTCCCCTGTTAGTTATAGTTATATACTTATAGTATGTGTGGGCCAAATCTTGCAAGTTAAATTTAATCCGCTTCCCGGTTTCCAATTGAGCTGAAATGTATAACGTGTGACAATGCAATATTATGATGACAGGGAGCTGATCTGATGCTGGAGCTGGAAGATGGCCATAGGAACTCCGCAATAAAACGACACAACTCCATCGAGTTTGGGCTCGTTCGATTCGTATTGACGAGTAATTTGCTCCTATATGGCAGAAAAGCTTGTTTTGAAAAAAAATTTTGTTAATTTAAGAGTTACTATTTATTTAATAAGTTTTTCACTGGCACTCGTGTGACAAGGGGAGCATCTTTCTTTTGTTTACCGGTCTTCTTATCGAGTCGGTCATATATGGCGAAATTTTAAATTTTACTAGACCAGTACTCTGCCACACGCACAGCGTTATTCGTGGCTTTGTACAGGTCTTCACGAGTACAGGTGGTTGGACTCGCTGGACATGACATGATATGCACCATTGTCTGAGGAGAGAAACCACATTCGCATTTATTATTTGTGGGAGTTTCGCACACGTAGTTTTGGTGATGTATAATCCTTACTGTTTATGTGGCGAACATATCTAACCCTGCTGGGCTAACATGGATGCATGATATAATTTTCTCATGTCGTTTAACCTGTGCCGTACTGACGCTATGCGATATAACGAGAGGGCGGAACGAGAAACATACGACATAATTATGTTACGGATATATGTTAGCTATGCGTGTGACAAAGTTTTCAAATCGTTGGTTTGATTTTAAAACTACATATAACTTTTTATAAAAAATAAAAACCGACTTCAAAAAGCGAAAAATAAAAACGAAGCAATTAGTATGCTACGTACCTACAGATCTGTTTGAAGTCGGTACCAAGCAAAATAAGTTTTTCTTTTTTATAAAAAGTTAATTTATTTTTATATTTTAAGTGTAAATCATCTAAAGGAGGTGAGAAACAATGTAAGTGCTTATTAGATTCGAGGGTTTCCCTCGATTTCCTTGGGATCCCATCATCAGATCCTGACGTAGTTACAATGCAATGGGACCACCTCTGGAGAATACTCTTTCAAAAAATAATAATTGAAAATTGGTCCATAAATGGCGGAGAAATCGGTGAACATACATAAAAAAAATACATACAGTCGAACATAGAACATCCTCCTTTTTTGAAGTCGGTTAATTAGTCAATCGACAACAGCTGACACTGACGGTTTAACGTGCCCTACGAAGCACGGAAACGCTCGTGATAAATTACCACTTTGTCACCCATAGGTTCCCTGCCCCTGTGTTGCTTGATCTCACTGATCGGTTCAGATGAGCGGCTTGTGTATGTGTTACTGTAAATGTCCGATATTAGTGAAATTTATACTTAAATCGGACATACTTACACCGGTGTATCTTAGATAATTGTCTTAGAATCTTAGAGATACAGTGAATCTTAGATAATTGACAAGCTTCTGTCATGGCTCCGGCTCGGAGTATCGCGGCGCTTGCACGAGTGTACCCAGTTCGCAGGTAGGGGTCTTCACTCGCCTTCGCAGCTTCGGCTTTTTGGTCGGCTTCGCCGACCAGCCTCAGCCGCTACGGTTCGCTCGACTCTGCCTGCTCCTAGCCTCCGCGCCTCCGCAATTTTGAATTACCCTCTAGGGGTAGGGCAGACAAGACTACGTGGAGTCGGGGTACTCTGATTCGATTCTGTTACAAACTACATGAACATAATCTAACCAATACCGGGGTACTCTGATTCGGTTCTGTCACAAACTACATGAACCTAATCTTACCACTACCGGGGTACTCTGATTCGGTTCTGTGAACCTAATTTTTAAAACTTAAAACCAATGTTCGCTCATAAAAAACATTGACCAAGTCGTCGTGGTGTATGATAACAGTCACCGGTGATTGACCGAAATCGTCATGAAAAGGAAAACGGTCATTCACCAGCTATCTTGGTGGATGTTAACAGTCACAAGAGTATCTTAACATACACTGCATTTCGCACATTCACAGTAACATATATAATGGTAATAATAACTACTGACGGGGAAGTAGCTTACTTTTGTCTTCTCGGCTATAAAATCACTGGAACCACTGTCTGGCGAAAAGAAAAACTGGATTCAACTGTTTACGTATGATAACATAAATAGTTTTATTTTTTTTATTTTTAAGGTTTTTGAGATGTTTTGGTGGGGTCCTTTCGTGACACTAAAATTATAAAGGATCTAACACAACCTCACAGAAACCTACCCTGTCTGTAATCTTTCTCTTTTGATAAAGGTAAAAATTTAGCATTTTTGGCGATTACATTGGGCCTTTTGTCTTTGTTTGCTGACTTTATTATATTATATGTTAACGGAAATGTATAAAATCCGTCATTGTATAAAATTCCTAGAAAATGTATATAATTCCTAAAATCGCCCGGAAATGTGTGAAATAAATTATATTTGATACGTTTCCTAGGAAATCTATACATTTCCTAAATAACAATCGGAAATGTATAAAATGTTTGAGTTTGTCTGTTTAAAAGTCATTCGACTTCTTTGTTCGATTGCGATAGACGGAACTGCGACAAGTAGGTTTGTTGAGCCGAGCGAGTGAAGCAAGCGTGCCGCGGCAGCGGCCGGCGAAGTACCAAAAACGACTGTGTTAAGCGGTTGTCGCATTTCCGCTCAGCTGAGCTACATCATGATGTGGTCAATAGACAGTGAAACATTTCATGAAATGTGACCATTTCATGAAGTGAGCGAATCTACGATATGGAGCCTTGGTTTTTGAAACAATAGAATTCTAATACGCATACAAATTGACAAAATTTGTATGAGATTCTCATGCGAATCTTGTCAATTCGTATGCGAATTGGAATTCTATCATTTCAAAAATATGGGCCATGGGCATGACATATTCACGTCGCTATTCAGGTTAGGTTAGGTTGTTTTATTCATTTTATTCTCAGAAAGCATTAGTTTTATACATTTTCTGAAGCAATTTTGGAATTTTATACTAGGAATAGAATACATTTCCTAGGATATGTGTGTATTAAAACACCTTTGAAACAATATTTTATACATTTCCTAGGAATTGTATAATTTTTCTCCAATATGTTAAAATAAAATAAAACATTGTATAAAAAATAAAATTATTGCTGTTTGAATTTTGCCAGGAATAAAAAACCACTCTCTATGGAAAAAAAGAACGACTCCTTTCATACAATTCCAGTAACATATACAAATCAACACAGTCTAGGGATATTGCACGATTTTTCATACAAAAGAGGTCTGTATGAGAAGCTATAAAAGCATACTCGAGATACATGGAGGGTTATAATTTTCAGACGAGCAAGTGCTAAACTTGAATTTTTAATTCTTGTCAATAAATTTTGTATGAAAAATCGTGCAATATCCCTAGACCGTGTTGATGTGCGTATATTAAAAAAAATTCTTTGCTACGCAATTAGGATGAGTATCGATAAAGATTCGACGCACGATCCTGAACAACTTGACCTCGATTCGCGGCGATATTTTGTTACATTTTAATATCCGTTGAGTTGAAAAAACAGATTTTTTAAAAAGATTTCGAAATTTTTTGCGAGTTTTTTTCGTTTTAGCAAATATTTAAATCGTCAGCTTGCTAAGAAAAACTTTTCGCTAACAACCTGAAGAAAAAGTTGATTCACAAAAAAGTTCTTTCTACAAAATCTAAATTTCAAAATTAAACTATGTATTAAATTTTGATCAGTGGTTCCCAGCCTTTTTAATGTAAAGTATCACTCGTTCTTATAATGCCCTGGAGCATCAAGTATTTTGATCGTGGGTGCTGGGACATGCTCAAATGTGAAAAATACTTATCCCAAATAGTTTTAATTATATTTTTTTAAATAATTTTCAAAATCTTCACGGACCACTTAAGTAGCCAGGGACCACAGGTGGTCCGCGGACCACCGGGTTTAAACTACCCACTTTATACAATACAATATACTTTATTTGCATACAGAGACATACGGCACAATTAACAGAACATATAACATAGTATACAACAAGGCGGCCCTATTGCTAGGTAGCAATTTCTTCCAGGCAATCTTAGGGTAGGACAGCAGTAAGGTAAGATACTTTCATTGTCTCTGTGTTGTCTAGGCGTTGAGAATTATGTACAGTTAGCAGTTGCCAAGTCAGTCTCCTTGAATCCTTGTTCAGGTGTTGTACAGCAAACTTTGTAACTCGGCCCGGCTCTTACTTAGAACTTGAGCGTTATGTTTCTAGTCTTCGTCTTAATTAGTTGTTTCTTGAGGTAGTCTGTTGGTTACAAAACATTGCGTCTATGGAGTTTGTCTTTGTGAATTAATATAATATTATCGTACGGTACTTTTAGAAAAGTGATAAAATCTTTAAAAACTTTAAAAAAGATACGATCGGCACCTAGCCTAGTTTTCTAAAGTTTCGTTTTTATTTTGATTAGAACATAGTTCCATTTCCTAAAGTTTAAATCATTAATTGAAGTAGATATTATAGATCTACCATAAGCATTTCTGGCACAATGTGTTCAATGTAATAATACCTAGAGGTCAAAGTTCTCTCGAAGGGGCACAAACAAAAGGAGCCCGGTTCAATGGGTGTGAAGATTAATGCGTTAAGCTTGTCAAGCAACTGACGTACGCACAGATCCGGTTACAGCTCCGTTTGTCTCTGTCGACTTGTTGAATAGATGTTCAAGACAGACAGAGGAGAAGCTGCAGGGAATATAAATATCAGTGGCGCTTTATTTAGGAAACTAGCGAGATGAATAGTAGGAAAAATAAGTATTGTTTCTTATTCATGCTTCTTCAACAAGTTTCTTAAGGTTTTCTCTGAGAAATATATTTTGTAAATAGACTTTCTTGTAACACGTTATTTTGTAATACATTCATGAGACTATTTTGATTTCAATTTAGGCAGTGTGGATTTGCGATTTGCGGATTTGTGTAAAGATAGCGCGTAAAGGAGAACAAAAGCAATGCATGCAATATTTAAATATGTATGTGTCGTAATGTTAATTGCTGCATTATTTAAATAATAATAATGTAACTAATTATTTTCTCATTTTTAGAAGGTAAAGTTTTTTTCATCAAAACACAAAGGGCAGCCTTGGGCGAGACTGGCGTCCCTACTATAAATCAAAGGCATGGATCTAATACATCAGGATAGAAATCTTCGAGCTCAAACGCGGGCCGAAGAAGAGATAGAGCAACGAGGCAGAACGTCTCGTTCTAGTAGGGTGACAATGCGATTACTCGTATTATATTTTTTTTATTTTTTGGGAGTGCAAAGTATACGTAACAGACAAATATAGGCTTCCATTTAAGGATAGAAGTTTTCCTGTAATTTTATTTTTATATAACAAACCATCAGCAACATTTACGTTACTACATTTTTGTTATGAAACACCAAATTGTATGATAATATACAAGGAGGACACAGAGTAGTGGACATCGGGAATGTGTAGTTAGGTTGCGAAAAAATAAAACAAAAACTCACCTTTCGTCTCATCTTATAATCAAATCATTAAAACATGCTTTTAACTTAATTTCAAAACTTTTCCCAGGAAAACATTTTGAATACCTATTGGATTTTTGTAAAATTTGAGTTTTATGCTTAGAATTTGTTTTTTCCTATTTTATCTAACGGACCTTAGGGAGAGCCTGTTTAGTTCCATAGGGTAACCAGTATCTATAAGTTAATTTTGATCTTATGTTATTTTTTATTAGAAATTATTAAATAATAAATTTCCCCTTTCACAGAATAGAATAGAATAGAAAAAATCTTTATTTTATAGGATATTCAGGATGCCACTTAAAACAAGTCAAGATTACATGAAATGCATACAAACAAACATTAAAGGATTTAAATACGTACATACGCATTCGTTCTATTGACCCTACTGACTCTACGCCTATTCGCAAAGGTGCAGTCTTCCCCAGAGAAGAGCAGGCAAGAAACTTTGAGGGTGCTCTTTTTAATCACATTACAAATTTTCTTATTTTCTAATTTTAACTAATTCTGAAATAACTCTAGAGCTGAGCAGTTATTCCCGTGGCTCCATGTCCATGTTAAATTTCTCTAAAGGTAAACTTTGAATACCGTGACGCAACTTTGAAATTTCACTCTCAACGCGCCCAAAGAAGTTTCATTTCAAAAACTCAAAGTTTGAAAAGGATGATGATACTAACTGTACTTGGACAGGGGCGGTTTGGAATGAGGGCGGAATAAACTAACCCTGGATAGTGAGTGGGACCTGTGAGCGGAGGGTCGTGGGTTCGATGCCAGGTTGATGCCTATATCACTATACATTCGCCTTTTAATTCGTATTTAATAGTTATCACTTGCTCGGCGGTGAAGGGAAACATCGTGAGGAAACCCGTACCTCTAAAGGTTATTTCCGAAAGACGCATGGTCCACCAACCCGCATTTTAGGCCATTGTGGTGGACTATGGCCTGAATCCCCCTTCACTGTTCGAGGGAGGCTCGTGCCACTCGGTGGGGACTTTGCATTTAAAACTATAACTGTTAAGTAGTATTTTATAGGTCTACAAAGATCTTGTGGCCGACGGGTGACAGTTGTAGCTAGAAGAACTTGTATTGTAAATAAAGGCGTCACCATGGAAACCGCGGGCCAAAAGATCTTTGTAGACATATAACGTGTATTTATGGTGTGTTGGTGTGCGAATTCAAAAAAATACAATTTCGCAATAGTGCATAGTTTTTAGCGTGGGAGGAATAGTAGGAATTGCGTTCAATTTGAGTAACTGGCGGGAATTTCCAGCATAAAAGCAAGTTGGAACAAAGTGCCGGCTGCATACAACGGAATTTTTTGTTATCTTTTGTCTAATCTCAACGCTGTTGAGCCATTTTTGTCTTTGTTATAAATCTTTAGGCACCCTGCAATTAAATAGCACATCATTGTTGAGAACCTTTCTCCGCCAAACACAAGAAATCATGGACAACATAGTAATAGATTTATAAGAAATTATTTTAGCTTACTTGTGAAAAAATATCTTACAGCCACCATACGATTCACTTGAAAAAGTGTGACCACAACATCTTTTTACCATTTTGTCAGTATTTTAATTAAAAAAACTGGTATAATCCTTGCCGTTACGAATTATTTTTATACGATTTAAAGCATGCCGCCATGATATTACGATGACACTTTACGGGATGCCAGTAGTAATAAATGGTTTGAAAAAATTTACGTTTTCTTTTGGTAGTTTAGGAAAAGATGACGAAGTTATTATGATTACAATTAATTTACATCAATTTGAACTGAAATTCATTTCAAATGCAACGTATTTCTTCGTTATTAACTTCATTGTCGAAGCCAGACTTTTTTGATTAATGAAGTTTTTTTAAATTGGCAAGAAAAAAGAAAGAGACAATCCGCCTCGCATATCGGTGTCCCTTTCGGCTTCAATAGAGGCTGTCGGAGAAGCAGTCGAAAATGTACCTTATTACTATAGGTTTAAGTTTCATAATCCTTAATACGATTTTTCTAAGTAATCGGTCCTTTAAAAGAGAAAGTACTAAGTCCATGATAAAAGGTCATCTTTAAAAAAAAAAAAAAAGAATTAAAAAAAAGGTCTTCTGGCCCTCTTGCATTACAAAAATTAATAAAAATATTACATTCAGAAGTATTTTACAGATAAACTTATTAATAAATTATTTTTTTAGATTTGTGACAAGTTTTTTTGTAACTGAGTAATCTTTATTCCTACATTCGTTAATACGTATTTATTAATTTAAGCACTCAATTACATTATTATACTTACACACTTCATTAATATATATGTTACCGGAAATGTATAAAGTTCAGGAATTGTATACAATTCCTAGGAAATTTATATAATTCCGAGGCTGTCTAGGAAAAGTATCTCCAGAAAAAAATTTTTTTTTGATTAACATCCTTTTCTTTAAATGCTCTAAAATACAGTATCTAAGGACAAAAATAAACATAAAATAAACCAAACTCATAATTAGGTACATAACTTATATGATATTAAATTACCCATTAAAAAAACATTTGTCAACTCTTAAACTTTTTAGTACCAATCTTATACACAGTCACATAGTACCGATATATATTTGTATTATGAATATAAGATAAGACGATAACGCTCACCTAATAAAACCTGAAGATATATTTTTATCGTATATCAAAATCAAACTACGTAATTTTTGATTTAGGTACTTGGCGCTTAAACTGTGCTAATAACTAATAAACCCCGCACGCAGGCAAGGGGGAAGACTTAGTCACATAAAAGGTCACTTGGTGGACAAAAATCACCTTTACGAACATTGAAAATAAAATACAAGCTTGTAAAAAAGACATTTAATCCATATTGTATCAACAATCACGTAAAAACTATTGATTATGTACGCGACTGTATTCATTTTGAAATGTATGCAGAACTTTCAGAGGCTATTTGTTATGTTTGGAAGTTAAATTAAACAGATATTTTTATGTTAAGCTAAGGCACTAATGACACACTAAACGTTGATATGAGATTTCATACCAATTACCTTCTAGTTATGGAGATATCGTGTTGGGTCTGATGCGTTGAACCTCCGCCCAGTAGGCACACCAAGATCGTTTTCTTGCTCCGAAACGCTTGAAGCACTAGGTTTGAAACTTTTTTCTCGATGGCTACAAGGAAAGCATTAAAGCTTAGAACTAGAACCATGTCTGTAACTTTAGCCGTTTCCGTGTACGAGAGGTGGGTCTGCTGGGCTGATATCCGTCCAGCAGACCCACAAACAACGACCTATATTTCTTTAACTATGATGGCACTAGATATGGTTCTTTTGGCATCAATAGGCACTAGGAAGGCACTGTGTATTGGCATACATAGAATACCTAAATTCATTGTTTAAGTTCCGTGGGTCTGCTGGCCTGAGCCACACCAAATATCCTAGGAAATGTATACATTTCCTAGAAAAATATTCCTAGGATAAATTTATTTTATTATTTATTTACTGTTTATTGAACACAATAGACGTACAAAAATAAACATACAAGAGAGAGACTACACAATAGGCACTGGTTATTTCTAGGTAGAAATTTCTTACAGCAGACCTAACAAGAGAGATTGGACGAAGTGAGGCGAGTACGACGTGCACAATAACGTGAAAAAGAAAACAAGACAGAAAATGAAACTTACAATCCAATTTAAATTAAATTAAAAAAACAAACTTTAATACCTAAACAAATGAAGAACTTAATAATAAATATCTATAATAAACATACAAACACATACATATACAAACTGTAAATCTGCAAGCTTGCCATATTCACTGAGTTCATTGTACTGCTTGTAAAGAACTTAAAACACTACATAGTATAAAACAAAGTCGCTTCCCGCTGTCTGTCTGTCTTTTGGATTTTGATGCGATTTTTTTAATAGATAGAGTGATTCAAGAGAAAGGTTTATATGTATAATACATGCATAATATAGTAGAGAAACACTGATAATTTTAAAGGTTTCTAATGTGATGTCGTAAATAAACACATTTTTTACGCTTACATTGCAAACGCTGGCTGAACTCTAGGAGATAGATCAATATAATGTTCTACAGTATTGTGCACCTTGAAAAGGTCTTCAAAAAAATCAACAATGGTATATGTCTATCTCTTAGGGATAACCCACAATAACCATTTTTACACTTTACTTTTTACAAGAAATAATGACTTATTTACGAAGCAATTTTAAGCTATACAGCATTAATTCTTATATAATTTAGTACTTTAAATAAGTTGTGCATTTAATATAGATCAGTATTGCCCTTTACAGCATGTAATTTACATTAATATTTTCGAAGATATGACACATTTAAATAAAATACAGGGACGCGGCGGTTGACCGATGTTGATGAATTAGACCTTAGGAAAGGATATAGGTTATATTTTATATCACAGCTGGGCACGATATAACCTTTAGTCCACGTGGGCGAAGCCGCGGGCGGAAAGCTAGTAAATTATAAAATAAGATTAAAATAAGACAAAATTTCGAAATTTTTATTTTTTCATTTATTTTCATCGACAATTAATGCACACAGCACTAATCCATCAATACATTATCGATACTCATGCGCATCCCTATTACATGGCGTGTACGGTTTGTCAACTGATCAATTTAACTTACACCAAACTTACACGAACTATTTGCTGTCAAATAAGAAAAAGTAAAAAACTTGACATTGGCACACATTTTGGCAGAAATGGTTGTTTGTTTTTTGCAAAATCTATTTAAATAAAAGAAAGTCGTGTTTGTTACAACACTTATAACTCGAGAACGGCTGGACTGATTTTGATCTAGTATGGAGGTAGCTGATACCCTGGATTAACACATAGGCTACATAATTTTCCGAAATTCCCACGGGAACGAAGTCCCGGGCGTAAAGCTAGTTTTTCATAAATTTAGTACCTAACTTGAGTTGAACGCGGATTTTTCCGGTCGCGCTTTACGGGGCGATACGTAAAATTACCGAGAATAACACAATGGATCGGACGTGATGGCCCAGTTCCCTGGCCAGCGCGATCCTCGGACTTAACTTATTTGTGAGTAAGGAGATGTGAAAACTTGAAAAGATTGGTGTACACGGAGGAAATTGAATGTATTGATGTGATACGAAACATAATTTTCAGTGAACCGTAAATGAATCGTAAGGAAAGTCATCAGAAAGTCATCATATTCACCAACTTGGACCAGCTTGATGAAGACTGGCTTACTTTGAGGCATTGATTCCTTAACTGTGTTTGCAATCCAAAAAGTGCCAGGTTTGTTAAAAGAAGAATTTCCGTCTCTGCTAGATTTTGTTTAGTGCGAAATGATGGGTACTCTAAGATGACTATGACCGCAACTGCTAACTAGAACTTAGAATACTGTAAGTACTGTGTAAATAAATGTGTAAATGTTGTAAATAATGTCATTTATGCTTTTTACTTCGCCAAAAACTCCTTATTTCTTAGTAGGAATCCCGTATAACTCTAAAATTAAAAATGTTGTATAACCCCCGACATTTATTGCGTATAACTTTTAAACGGCTAAACCGATTTTGATTAAATTAAGCTAAGAACCATCTTAATCACGGCAGCTTTCAAACAAAAAACCCGCGTCAAAATCGGTTGATTCGTTTAGGAGCTGCGATGCCACAAACAGACTCTCAGACATACAGATACACAGAAACTTATAACATACCTTTTTTTGTCAAGGTTAAAAAGTAAAAAGGAAAGTCTGCAATCATTTGTTTTGTTTATCATTTGATTTGAGATAAACGAACATTAGGTAAATTTCTATTGCTCCTAAAGTTAATATGGATAGGAAAAACATTTATGTAGTTTATTCCGGGCCACACTTTAAAAAAAAGTTTTGTTTAATTTTAGTTTTTCATAAAGTATTCCATTTTGGAAGTTCTCGAATAAAGTAGGAAACATGATTTATTATCACGTTGGTTAATATGGCAATATAGTAATTTGTAATATAGTAAGCATAAAATGTGAGTATTCCTCCGAAGGCGAATTAGGAGCCACTTGAGTTGAGCACGAAATGTATGTATACATTTCCTAGGAATTGTATAAAATTCCGAAATTATTTTCGGAAATGTATAAAACTAAGGGTTTCTGTGAATAAAATGGATAAAACAACCTAACCTAACCTGAATAAGCGAATTTGTCATGGCCATGTTGCAGATTTGCTTACTTCATGAAATGTTCGAGAATTTCGTGAAATGGTTAATGGTTACATTTCATGAAATGTTTCACTGTCTATTGACCACATCATGAAGTAGCTCAGCTGAGTGGAAATGCGACAACCGCTTAACGCAACCACTGTGTTTGTGTTAAGCGGTTGTCGCATTTAAGCGGTTTTCGCATTCTCGAACATTTCATGAAAGATAAATTCACGTCGCTTATTCAGGTTAGTTTAGGTTGTTTTATTAATTTTATTCACAGAAAACATTAGTTTTATACATTTCCTAGAGCAATTTCAGAATTTTGATAATAATAATAAAATCATTTAATATCAGGCATCTAAGACCTTACAGACTAACATACTTATGAATTATAATTAAACAAAATAAAATAAAACTAACTAACATTTCCCGGGTGTTTTTCCGGGGGTATCTGCAACCGGGAATCTCCCTCGGAAACGGCGGAACACCACGCCCTCCGGCCAAAAGCTCTCCCTTATGACTGTCTCCAGCATGAACGTCGGGAACCGCACCACAAATGGTTTGAAACTAGCATGGTGATGCGATTCCAACGGTTTCACTCTCTGGAGACCTAAGGGAATTTTTGTCTTCTGCCGTATGTACTCGACGATGTCTTGCACCTCAGTGCTGTAGTGCAGTCGCGACAAGTACACAGGCGTGCTCGGACACACGGGGCGTACACAGGGTGTATACATCTCCTAGGATATGTGTGTGTATTGAACAATCTTTTATACATTTCCTAAATAGCCTCGAAATAGTATATGTCACAGTTAAAACCCATTTTTCGTTAGAACTCGTTTTCCCTAGTTAAAATTAGTTATTACTTAATGCCTTTGTTAAAACTACACTCGGCTTCAAAAAAATCGCACCTTTTAAGAAATCTATTTTAAACATCTTTCAATCGTATTTGTATTATGAAATATTGGTAATGTTCGGTATCATTTGAAAGGTAAGGAAACAGAGAATGCAAAAACAATAATTCATTCAATGTTTTTTATTGGAACTGAGAAAAATTTACAAAACAATAAAAATCCTTAAAAAACCCTAATGAAATCTGATTAATTTTTCAAAACAAAGTTGCTTAAAACTAACCTAAAACCTAGTGTTACCCCCCCTAGCCCTAATGACGTCTTCCATGCGCTCCCTCATGGATCGCACCAACTTTAGGACCTCTTCTTGAGGGATTCTGTCCCATTCCTCAATAACGGCGTCTTGGAGCTCCTGAAGAGTCGCGGGAGCGGGATCACGGGATCTAACCTTGCGTTTCAGCTGGTCCCAGAGGTGCTCTATCAGGTTCAGATCTGGACTTCTCGCTGGCCACTGCATGACAGGGCTCCCAACCTCTTGAAGGTAGCCCTGCACAATTCCAGCAGTGTGCGCGCGAGCGTTATCGTGCATTAATGTGAACCCGTCGCCAATAAATCCAGCATAGGGGACCGCATGTTCTTCCAGGATCTCTGTGATGTACCGGTGAGCAGTCATCGACCCTTGCTCGCGAGCACCGCCGGTCCGAGAGACGCAAGAAAGTTCAGTTTTGCTGTCGGCAGATATGCCGCCCCAGAACATGCAGGAACCGCCCCCGTATTCTACCGTCTCTTGGATGCAGGCTTGGGCAAAACGTTCCCATTGTCTTCTGTATACGCTTTTGCGTCTATCGTTGCAGAAAAGGCACACTCTCGTTTCGTCTGAGAAGAGAACAGCTCTCCATTGGTCCAGGGTCCATTGACGTGGGCGCGAGCAAATTGCAGGCGTGCTCGCCGATGCGCTGCGGTTAATTTTGGACCCGTGGCAGGTCTTCTAGCCACAATATTTCTCTCCTTTAGTCTTCTTCTAACTGTAGAGACACTCACGGCCCTTCTACGAACTGCTTGAAGCTGCTGTTGCAACTCAACAGCATTAGAGAACCGATTTCTCAAAGACTTCGATACGACGAATCGGTCATCTCTCGCAGAAGTGCAGCGATTTCTACCAGACCCACGCCTTCGGACAAAGCCACCGGTCTGCAGGAACCGCTGGTACACTCTTCGAACAGAAAAGCGACTCAAGTGCAATCGCCGAGCAACATCACACTGACGTAGTCCTGATTGCAGTAGTGCGATAACTTGGGCGGCTTCAGCAGCAGTAGTGTCCATCTTCAAGGACGTTTTTCTGATGAAAGGTATTCTTCTGTGTCTTCTTCGACTGTTGGTAGCAAATTTATCCCCCAATAAGCTGTATCGACCCTTTTATACCCAAAAAACAAAACAATACAAACAAAATTTGAAGAGGAGAATCAGTTCCATTGTCATTCACAGTGACTTAAAGTGTCAACCTTTTTCTTTAATCAAATGAAATGGATATTTTTTTAAAGAGTTTTTATAGGGCTCTCAAATGATACCAATATTGCTACGAATAACTGCTTGTCTTAAGGATTAACAGTGCTTAAAGCCTATTTTTACGGACGTGCGATTTTTTTTGAAGCCGAGTGTAGAAATAATCAGTTAAAACTAGAATTTACCACTGACATTTTTTTTTTATTATAAGACATATTTGATTTTGATTTTGATTTTTTATTTTATTATAAGACATATTTGATAAAACTAGTTGTCACATCGAGTTATAGTTAAAACTAGCTATAGTTAAAACTCCCCCCCGTGGAGATTATATCGGGGCAGAAACTGTAGGTTAGGTTTGTTAGTAGCCTAGCCTAACCAACCCGTTAAGGGTTGGTTAGGTTAGGTTAGGTTAGAACTGCGACCCCCAACGCACGAGCCGAGTGAGCGAAGCGAGCGTGCCGCGGCAGAGACCGGCGAAGTGCCAGAAAAGACTGGTTGCGTTAAACGGTAAGCTCAACAACAACATAACCCACAACATAACCTCAAGCCAATCAGAATAAGGTATGATGAACTCTAACCTCGGTCGGAACAGTTTTAACTGACTCGCTTCGGGAAAACTAGTTTTAACTGATATTTGATTCAGACATTAGTCAATTCTAGTATTAACAAAGGCATTAAGTAAAAACTAGTTCTAACTAGGAAAAACGCGTTCTATCTACTAACTAGTTTTAACTGTAACATATTAATTTCTTAGGAATTGTATACAATTCAATTTCATACATTTCCGGTAACATACACAAAAATACAAGACGCACATAGCGTGATTGCTAATACCCTTGTTGCATTGATTAGCTAGACACATTACATACATACACTCTTCACCAAGTGAAAACACCGCAAAAATGAAATCGCTCACTACTTGCAAGGTCCTGCAGCTCGAGCATGATGTGCTACAAACTCGCGTGGCACGCCACTCTGCTGACGGGCAATATTATACTTATGTCCTACATTATGTTGTAGAGTGGGTTTAAGCTCAACCCAACAATATGCTAAATGCGATGATGCCTAGATAAGACCAATTCTTAGCTATGCTAATCAAATAATTATTTATTTTATTAACATAGCTAAGAATTGCTATGCTGTAATCAGTATCATAATCATAGTATACTCGCATTTCATAAAATTAGTGGCGACGCGAAGTCGTAAAAGATTTCAAAGATACAAATGTAACGTTAAAAGCCTTTCAAGTCCTTTTTTGTAAGAATCGCATTTTAATGCCATTATACTTATAATTTCCTTTCAAAGACAAGTCCTTAGCGATAAAAGGGGAAACCACAAGAGTCTATTCTATTACGTAAATATTCTTACTGTTACGTTATAGCAGTTCTAGCACGATGTGCTCGCTCGCGGAATGCGCCGCGGTCCTAAATCAAAATGTCAACATGGAGGGCCAGCAAGCCTTTGCGCGGGCCCTTCGCGCAATCAAAGTGAAGTTTCACCGTCAGTCAAGTGGCGTGTCGTACGAGTTTGTCGCGCATTATGCTCGAGCTGCAGGTGTTGTTTTAAGTTTTAAAACTATTACGCCATATACTAAAAGGCACATACTAAGACTACCCTAGCTAGAACATTAGATTACCCTAGTAGGTCCCCGAGAACATTTTTTTTTATAAAAATGTTTTTCTTGATGAGTCTAATAATCGTATATTATCATCGCGCGAAGGTTTAAATCTACACTAATATTACAGAGAGGAAAGATTTATTTTTGTATGTTTGTAACGAATAAACTCAACTACTGAACCGAATTCAAAAAATATTTTACCAGAATGCTTCGTTATCTCTGAGTAATGTAGGCTACATAATGTTTCCGAGTTCCCACGGGGACGAAGTCCCGAGCGGAAAGCTAGTCATGTAGAAAGAAAGACACATACGGAGTTTTTGGAGATATATGTTAATCACGAATCCTTTTATATGGAAGTTTCTTTTGAACTTTAGCAAAGACTTGACGCATTGATTACTGAGACTTTACTCCTTTCCAAAACTTCTCGACATTAAGTTATCTGCCAACATTAACTTCGGCAACTCCATCTTATAGTCCGAAGCTCAAACTGCGGTCAAAAAGTTGGGTCTGATCAACTCTTTACCCTTTATAAGACACAGGTCTGGTCGTGCATGGAGTATTGTAGCTTTGGGATGGTTCAGCGAGTAAATATCAACTAGCCGCTCTGGAATTAGTGGATTGCAGAACCAGTAGGCTCATTGGTGATAATAAGCTAGTAAAAAAATAAACTCCAGAGCCTATCTTTAGACGCAAAGTATGGGGTTTTTATAAGATGTTCTTCGGGGAGTCTGCTCGTGAGCTGCACGAGCTCATTCCGCCTGCCCTTATCTTCTACCGGACGGACGTCCAGGCGCGCTGCAGTGTAGGTACCACCCTTACCTTGTCGAGATCCCTCGGATATTATATAGATATCCATATACTTAAAGCATCGCTAAGGAATTGAATTATCTGCCTGAGTCTTTAATTTTGAGCGCATATTACCCGAATCTCTTCAAAGTTCAAGGGAAGAGGCAGCTTCGGGTGGAGCTTGCTCCATATCTTCGACGACATCTTCGCCTCCGAGATTGTGGTCAAGAGTAGTCCCATAAACAATTGAAAATGTTTATGGTGTGACACCATCTTTTTATAATAGAAAAAATATTAAGTCCACATGATGTGATATCAAACAAAGCGAAACACAGAGAGCAAAAAAACGATTTCTCCTGTTCTTTTTATTTCTTTCGCAAGAGAAAAAGTTTCATTATGCTGCTTTTGCTTTTGGTAGGCGCTAGTTATTTTAGCAAATAAAAATATATTTATATATACCAGTCTGGAAATGCGTTAACAACATCTAGATATTCGGTCTGTTGTTTTTTAAACGGTTTTATTTAGCTCACCCCGTTTGTTTTATTTATTATTCTTGGGTCAAATTTAGCAATTCAAATTTCACCCTCTTCCTGTCAACCGATTAATCTGAAATTTTGTATACACTTTGGATTTTGGTGACAATACAATTATGTTTATTCATTATCATTATAAATTCAAGATGGCCGCCGCTACAAAATGGCGGATAATTTATGTTTTATTAATCCCATCAATATGGGTATCAAATGAAAGGGCTTAGCAAGCAGAATACAATATACTATAAAAAATTGAAATCCAAGATGGCGGCCGCTACAAAATGGCGGATAACGTAGGTTTTATCAATCCCATCAATATGGGTATCAAATGAAAGGGCTCAACAAGCAGAATACAATATACTATAAAAAATTGAAATACAAGATGGCCGCCGCTACCAAATGTATGTTTTTAATAAAAACTAAAAACTAGAAAATAAAAATAGGTAAAAAAACTTTTTAAGTTAAACGGTTTTATGTTAAACATACATTGCAATGTTTAAGATAAATGTACTAAAAACCAAAAAATAATAAAATAGATACAGTCGTGGGAATTATAAACATATGCATAGACTAGACTAAAATAAAACCGTAGGGCACATTAAGTCGATAATTTGTAGACAATTGACGTGCCCCACGGTTTTATTTTAGTCTAGTCTATGCATATGTTTATAATTCCCACGACTGTATCTATTTTATTATTTTTTGGTTTTTAGTACATTTATCTTAAACATTGCAATGTATGTTTAACATAAAACCGTTTAACTTAAAAAGTTATTTTACCTATTTTTTTTGATAGAATTAGATAGTGATAAGGTATTTTACTAAGTTTATGTAAAAATGGCGTTTTGTTTAATTTCTACTAGATTTAGACTTCCTCCCTCCCAAACGCCAGACTGACATGATAATACTTAGTTCAGAAATATGACGGAACACTTCTAGTCATCTCATTTTTACCTGACTACGGCGAAGTAAAAAGGAGGGTTATGTGGTTGACCAGTATGTATGTATGTATGTATGTTCATCTGTTCCAACGGGTTCCATCATATCTTCTAAACTATTCGTCTCAAATTGACAAATGAGGTATCGTCGGACGCATTTTGATTGTCCGCTGGTTATAGGCTATAAAACGTCACATTAAATTGATTAGGGCGCCCTCTAGAAGACTTTAAATCATGAACTAAAAGATAATTTGTTTTTGATAGTGCTTTGTCGGGTATCAAATAAAAGGGCTTCATTATTGCATTTCAAATGTATATGTATTGTTAGCTGTTTCTTGCGGATTTGCTTGGATGCACCGGATATAAAGTTCACCATCGCGCATTGTTGTCTTTATTTAGTGATTACTCAGCTGTATATTGATTGAATTGAGCGGGAGTGATCGCGAACATTATAACTCACCATACTACAATAGGTGTAATACATAAACATAAATAAAATGGAATGAATAGTGTTTTTTTTGCAAAAAGAAAGGGTGAAGCCCGGATAGCCCTCTAAATCGAAGACATCCACCCTACAAAGACTAATGATGCGAGGCCAAAGGCCGAGCTCCGCTTAGGCAAAAATCCGGAGCGTCCCCCAATCTAAGACATCTACCAAACAAAGACTAGTGATGCGAGGCCCCAGGCCGAGCTCCGCCTAGGGCGAAGCCCAGAGCGTCCTGCCAATCTAAGACGTCTACTAAAATAATAATTGTGATGCGAGGCCGAAGGCCGAGCTCCACGTAGGGCAAAGCCCGGAGCGTCCTTCCAATCTAAGACATCTACCAGACAAAGATTAGTGATGGGAGGCTGCAGGCCGAGCTCCGCGTGGGGCGAAGACCGGAGCGTTCCCCCAACCTAAGACGTTCACCAAATGAAGATTAGTGATGCGAGGCCGCAGGCCGAGCTCTGCGTAGGTCGAAGCCCGGAGCATCCCTCAATTCTAAGACAACTAAACAAAGATTAGTGATGCGAGGCCGCAGGCCGAGCTCCGCGTTGGGCGAAGCCCGGAGTGTCTCCCCAATCTAACATGTCAACCAAACAAAGATTAGTGATGTGATGCGAGGCCGCAGGCCGAGCTCCGCGTAGGGCGAAGCCCGGAGCGTCCCCCCAATCTAACATGTCAACCCAACAAAGATTAGTGATGCGAGGCCGCAGGTTGAGCTCCGCGTACGGCAAAGCCCGGAGCGTCTCCCCAATCTAACATGTCAACCCAACAAAGATTAGTGATGCGAGGCCGCAGGCCGAGTTCCGCATAAGGCAAAGCCCGGAGCGTCTTCTCAGTCTAACATGTCAACCAAACAAAGATTAGTGATGCGAGGCCGCAGGCCGTGCTCCGCGTAGGGCGAAGCCCGAAGCGTCCCCCAACCTAAGACAACCACCAAACAAAGATTAGTGATGCGAGGCCACAGGCTGAGCTCTGCGTAGGCCGAAGCCCGGAGCGTCCCCCCAAACTAAGACGTACGTACGTAAACTACGATGTAAGGGGGGGAGGGGCATCTGGGCTCTAGAAAAGTCTGTCTTATATAGAAAATATCATAAAGCTCCTATACTATTGTGGGATTAGGATTTATCTTCGTATTCCTTTTATATTTACGAAACAATTTGACGCTCGCTTCGCTTGCGCAACGACACATATTGTTTCCTACCGGAACCCAGTTTAGATAAGGTACAGCACCAACTAGTTAGACAACCTATGTAAATTTTTACATTTTTAAACTTATTTTGTCGAAGTTACAAAAACGACAGTCGGTCATGATCGCGGCTGGGTATGACTCTGACCCCTCCAAAAAGTATTTCTGCGACCGTGCCTGATAAAAAATTTCCCTTGTAAAACTGGGGTGGATCATAAGTTTAAAAAAAATACATATCATCTTAGCTGTTCACTAACGAACAACCCCAAAATAATTTAAATAAAAAATAAGTTTAAAAACTAAAGCCCGACTACTGAATAATCGCGCTCTAAAAAGCATATGAAACAAAAAAATATAGTGACGTTCGGAGGAGAGCCGTGGTCGTATGCCACCTTTTATTTAACAGGTAGTAAGCGATCTTATTAGGACAAAGTGGCAGATGACCACGGCTCTCCTCAGAACGTCACTATGAATATGTATTTCATACGTTAAATTATATTACGTGTATGTTGTTTATTAAATAGACGATAAGTATTGAAAAGTTTTCAGAAATATTTCGGATACGAATATTTTCTTGTTTCATACTTTTTAGAGCGCGATTCTTCGGTAGTCGGGTTTCAGTTGTTAAACTTATTTTTTATTTAATTTATAAAATGAGGTACCTTCTCCTTAAACTTGCAAGTTGTCATTTACTAGCACCTTTCTTACGTTTTTTTTTCACGTGTCTAGTTATGTATGTATAGTAGATATGTATATATATATATATATGTAATATTTAATGTTTTTCATCATTTATTTGTGTGTATGTATATGTTATATATTTAGGTATAGATATGTATAAGTTATATTAATTACTCTTTGCACGTCTACCGCTTCACCTTCTGTATCGGTTCCTTCACCCCCCGGTTGCCTGGAAGAAATTGCTCTATAGCAATAAGGCCGCCGGATTGCACACTACATCATGAACATTTGTTTTTTGTTTAATGTTATGTTTTGTTTTTTTTTTGTGTGCAATAAAGAGTATTGTATTGTATTGTATTGTATTGTGTTATCTACACTACCAGCTAAGAGCGCATTAGGTATTATGGAGCTTCATCCACCTGATTTAGGTGGGACACCTATCTAATAATACCTTCAGAATACGAGTATGTTTTGTAAATGTTAAACTATACAATTTTACTGGTAGATAAAAGATGTTGTTTTAAGTTAAGAAATTATAACACCACACATTCAAAGACAAAACAAATATATTAAGCAAAGCACAATAGGTAAGTACGTACATCTTAACAAACACAACCTTTATTTTCTTAAAATTTCTTAACCTTTTCACTTTTTCATTTGAGATTCTGGAACAGGCGCTTGCTTCCTACCTTTGTAGTATAAAAACATCATGAGTAGGACTATAGTTACTAAACTCATTATTGAGGTTGTGTATAGACCAAAGTTACATTCAGCGCAGCGTGCTTTTTCTAATAGATGACGGTCCGCATAGCTTCCACCGAATCCAGATGCCACAGATATAGCTATTATCATTATTAAGTACGCATAAATCATACCTTCGATTTCATAATACATTGCGTAAACTCCGAACATTCCGCATAAAATTATAATACTGCCGACCAATACTCCAATTACTGTATTAATTGGCACAAAGACTATTGATATTATTATAGCAGTTAAACCAACTGCTAAAATTATGAAATTGTATACGAAAATAGCGAACTTTAAAATTTTCAACATATGAACTGATGGATTTTTAATCATTTAGTAACTTAATTGTAGAGAAGGCACTTCAATTCACTTGTGAGGAAATGGTATCGGTCGTTATTATGAAACAGCCAGATATGATTAATTTCGCACGGGATTTCTTAAAAAAAATAATATTGTTCTCTGACACTTCTCTGATGTTGTTATATATTAGTGTGTTGTTGTAAAATGGTTTTAAATTGGTTCTAAACAGCAAACACGAACCGGGAACCGTCGTCGTCGCTATGTCCCATGTCAATAAATGGTATCACAGACTAGGTAGATGATACTGACGAATGGTATTTTTTTTCTTTTGACACCTATTTCTATGTCTATGTTTATTTGAGAAAGACATAGACAGTAGTAGGTTTCTTCCAGATGCTGGCAAACGAAAGCCAGATCTGGAACCATAGACACAGAAAAAATAACACAGACTTAGTATCACTGACATAAAGTGTATGGACTGGCAGTCCTCTATAAATTACAGCATTTCTCTTTAGGACGCATTGAAAGTGACAAATTGAACGGAACTTGACGCAGTAAATTGTAAACAAATTAAAATATATTAAAATTTTGTTAAAATTTTAAAGACAAGTGAATTTTTGTATAAAGTTTTATTAATATTCAATTTTGTGACTATGAGAATATGCTTGGTTTGTAAATATAAACAGAAAAAAGGAGATAATCGGTCAATGTACAAGTATGTTTTTTTACAAACTGTTTTATTGAAAAATGTTGTTTTAAAACGTCTTAATTCTACTTTAAATGATTAGAAATTGTCGGGAAGACATTCCTCTTTTTCAAAGTATATATATAGTTATGTTAAAATGACTATAAAAGATAAAATTTTCGCATTTTCAATTTCGCTTGATTCGCCTGCTTTATTTCGCTAGTGTGCTTCCAAAGACAGTCGATAAAAACAATGTCGATAGAAACATGTTATAGGTATATTAGTGTAAAATATTACTTAATGTTACGTACAATGGCAAACAAAACCGTTTTTATTTTGTTGAGTACCCATGATTACTTTTTTAGGGTTATGTAGTAGACTACAAAGTTATAGTTTCGCCATATCCGTCTACTCGCAATTTTCTAAGAGACCCTTGATACTACAAAACTGTAATCACACCTTAGTACCTAAGCTTTTCAAGATAACAAGTAATGTTTGATTAATTTGCGCGTCGCTCGACACGCTCTTGAATGATTTTAGATAAATATTTAAGAGTTTACTAATCTTCATAAGAACAGTAAGACAGAATACCTAACCAACCAAATTTCTTACAACAGATTTCCAACCGACGAAGTTTAAAAAAAAATGGCTTCAAAATATGAATGTTTCGAAGAATTGGACATCAAAGAAAAGCCACGAAATATGTTCGAAGCATTTTGACCCTAACTGTTTCATAGGAAGTAGGAAATTGTTAAAATTTGGTAGTGTTCCTACAATATTTGAAGAAAATGTTCAAGGTAAAGGTTATACATAAGGGTTACTAGAAACATGTCACGATCCCCGCTAAGGGATAGTAGTAGGCTTTATGAACTATTGAATAATATTTCAAAACTGAAAAAAGAGTACCAGTTTTGAAAAATTACATACTTTAACTTTTTATAAAGTAACACAGCTTTAAATATTATTGTTTTTGAAACTAATGCAAAAGATAAAGCTTATTTCTTTAGTTTGAGTCATGCTAATGTGAGAAAATGGTTTTATTGTTTACGCAAAATTGATGCTCTGCTGTAAGAAAAACAGATCATCTCATACTTAGGTACATACTTTTGGGGAAAAAGAAAAAATTAAGCTCTACATTCCGCTAGAGAACATAAATAGTCGACTTATCGACTTTTGGTCCTCACTTGTTAAAAGTACAACTTGAGCTGATTGCCAAGGCAAAGTAGGTACTAAGCACTAAGGCAAAGTACAACTTGAGCTGATTGCCTGCCTACCCCGCTGGGAATACATCGACTAATCGACTTTTGGCCTCACTACAGCGCCAAAATGGCGAAAATCAAGTGGTCTCGTTTTTGATTTGACAACAGCCAGTCTAGTGGTATTTAACTTATTTCTATGTCTATGCTTAGTATAGATCCATGCACAGACCTCAATAGAAAATTATCACTGACATAAAGTATATGGACTGGCAGTTCTCTATAAATTACAGAATTTGTCTCTAGGATGCATTGAAAGTGACAAATTCGCAGGAATTTTGACAAATTGAACGGAACTTGACGCAGTGCATTGTAAACAATTTGAAATATTTGAAAATTTTGTTAAAATTTTAAAGACTAAGTGAATTTTTGTATAAAGTTTTATTAATGTTCAATTTTGTGACCATGAGAATATGCTTGGTTTGTAAATATAAACAGAAAAAAACCGGCCAAGAGCGTGTCGAGCCACGCGCATTGTAGGGTTCCGTAGCAGCATGGTTCAAATATATTCTTATTAATCCCAACAGTGTTTGGCACTTGGTCGACTATTACTTGCAAACTTGAAGGACCAACTTATGTGTGATAGTTTTCCTTTAAATTTCGTTGTATATTCTACCAACGTGAATTTTTTCACATTTTTAGAAACAACCGTTTAGCAGGTATAGGGGGGGGACACTTGTGTTTGACAAAAATTTTCACTTTAAAAATTTATATTTCGCAAACGGAGTGCTGAATCGAAAAACGTTCTTAGTAAACCCCTTCTGTCTTTTAAAATGCTATCCTATGACACCCCACTCAATGATATTGGCGAGAAAAAAAAATTCATCGCCCTTTCACGTCTATGGGAGACACCCGAAAAATTTTTTTTCCAAGATTTTACACTACAGTTCTGTCGGCGTGATTCATATGTATAATCATGCTTAGTTTCAGCTCTGTAGTACCAAGGGTTTCTTAGGAAACCTGCGGACAGACGGAAAGACGGACAGACGGACAGACGGACATCGCGAAACTATAAGGGTTCGTAGATTACTACGGAACCCTAAAAAGGAGATAATCGGTCAATGTACAAGTATGTTTTTTACCAACTGTTTTATTGAAAAATGTTGTCTTAAAACGTCTTAATTCTACTTTAAATGATTAGAAATTGTCGGGAAGACATTCCTCTTTTTCTAAGTATATATATAGTAATGTTAAAATGTCTATAAAAGATAAAATTTTCGCATTTTCAATTTCGCTTGATTCGCCTGCTTTATTTCGCTAGTGCTTCCAAAGACAGTCGATAAAAACAATGTCGATAGAAACATGTTATAGGTATATTAGTGTAAAATATTACTTAATGTTACGTACAATGGCAAACAAAACCGTTTTTATTTTGTTTAGTAATCAACAAAACGGTCTCTTAGCTACTTCGAAATTGTTTTTCTCTACTTTTACTTGCTAGTACTTTTACTGGTAATTTAGTACGAAACGCATGCCAAAAAGCCGTAAGGCCGCCTATGGGCATTTTTGTTTTCTCATTATTTGACCGTTAGCAAATGGTAGATGTTAGAAAATAAGACACTAATGTGAGAAAATGGTTTTATTGTTTACGCAAATTTGACGCTCTGCTGTAAGAAAAACATATCATCTTATACTTACATACTTTTGGGGAAAAAGAAAAAATTAAGCTCTACATTCCGCTAGAGAACATAAATAGACGACTTATCGACTTTTGGTCCTCACTAATTAAAAGTATAAGCCAAGGCAAAGTACTAAGCACTAAGGCAAAGTACAACTTGAGCTGATTGCCTGCCTACCCCGCTGGGAAATACATATAGTTTGTCGAATAATCGACTTTTGGCCTCACTACGTCGAGTTCGGTTTTCTGCCGCTGCCGCCTACAGCGCCAAAATGTCGAAAATCAAATGGTCTCGTTTTTGATTTGACAACAGCCAGTCTAGTGGTATTTAACTTATTTTTTCTATGTCTATGAAAATTATTGATTTTGAGTAGACTCTGTTTAATAAGAAAACCGTCGTGGAATAAACTACTTGTTGATTTGTTTTGGCAATACGTCGTTTAACATCATAGGGTTTCGCCAGCAAGAAAAGGCAGAAAAACACACCATAATCGACCTCAACAAGATCACTGAACGTGTTGCAGCAATGTGTGGTATGTGGAATCGTTTCACAGTTTTATTTCAATATTTATAGACTTCCCACCAGCTCCCAGGTAATCTCCGGTCCCTGGCTTATAGAGCTGGCTTATCAACAAAATTTAAGTGTTTCACGTAAATATAAAGTATTACGAAAATATTTCGATTTAGTTGAATTTGTTAGGATCAATAGCCCGAGTAAAGAATTTTGATACTTTATATATTGAATGATAATATGTATGTTTATTTTTGTGTAAATAAGGCTAACTTGAGTATTTTGTGCCAGGTATTAATATACAAACTGTAAGTAAAATAAAAAAAGAAGGTTCGACCAATAATGGTGTGTGGCATACTCAAGCAACACACCGTAAAGGCAGACCGAAAAAAGTTATAATTGATGATTTTGATAAGTGTGTTATCCGGAACAAAATTCGAGAGTTTTATGCAGTAAGAAAGGAAGTTCCGACTTTGAGAAAACTGCATCGGGTTCTCAAGGAGGACATAAACTTTTGCGGTAGTGTAGCTACTTTATCAAAAATTTTGAAACAACTGGGTTATTCCTACAAAAAATGTCAGTCGAAACGAAAAATTCTTGCTGAGAGACATAATTTAGTGGCTTGGCGTGCTAAATACTTGCGAACAATCAAACGCTTAAGAGAAGCTGGTAAACCATATACGTTGATGAGACATATATTCATACGTCACACGAAGTCAATAAGTGTTGGCAAGGTCCTGATGAACCTGTGTTTCGAAAGCGATTTCCCTTGGTCAAAGATACATTGTAGTTCACGCAGGCAGCAGGGATGGATTTGTCGAAAACTGTTTGCTGGTTTATAAAACTAAAAGTATTTCAGCGGATTACCACCATGACATGAATCAAAATAATTTCACTAAGTGGCTAAAAGAAAAACTGTTGCCAAACTTGTCTACACCGTCTGTCATTGTATTAGACAATGCGTCGTATCACTGCGCACGCATTAATAAGCCCCCAACTAGCAAGGATAAGAAGGATACTTTAAAAAGATGGTTGAAGTCTAATGGAGTAGATTATCCTGCTGACGCTCTTAAAGTAGAACTTTTAGACTTAGTAAAAAAAAATAAAGGGGAACCACTATATGTAATCGATCAAATAATTGAAGAAAATGGTCATACTCTCATCAGATTGCCCCCTTATCATTGTGACCTTAATGCAATAGAAATGATCTGGAGCCTTGTCAAAAGACAAGTTGCATCAAAAAACATCAACATTTCAGCTAAAAACTTATTACCAATTATACATGAATGCTTAGAAAATGTTACTGCAGAACATTGGCGAAAAGAATGTGATCATGTGCTGCATGTAGAACAAATATATTGGGATGAAGACCGCTTAATTGAAAACGAGAAAGAATTTATTATCCATGTAACCGATTCAAGCAGTTCAAGTTCGGAAGAAGATGATTCTTTGGATATGTCTGTCTATTCCAAAAGTGATTCAACTATGTCTGGCGTTCAATATTTAGAATCGGAGTTTGACTATGGTTCTGATCAGGAAGAATAAATAAAATAAATAAATCGTATTTACAAATTTAAATGATTGAAATCAAAGAACTCGAACAAATAAATATTTGTTGATCTAATCTGATACACTACATTCTTTTGTCATTTTTTTTTCTAAATTAGAAGCAATTTTAAAGCCTTGCAACACGCCAACAAAGCTATGATAGACTTCGATTGGCATTTATTTATAAACAATATTCTCTTACTACTGTTCCCAAACGGTTTGATGAGTTTAAGCGTGAGCGCAGTAATCTATTGTCTTGGAAATGTTCAAAACAAGAAAATTTCACTACGGCAGGAAACGTTTGAGCTCTATGTTAGTAGGCATATGAACGTAAATAGTACCCAGAAAAATAAACATAAAATATTTTCCCCATTTTTTTTACAAAAACCATGTCAATATTTATTTTTCCGTGACGTCTTTCATCACGGTTAACCAAATTTTTTAAAAAGATTGATTAATTTTTATCATCAAACGTTGAAAATCAACAAGTTCACTATGAGTATTTGCAGTAAAATTATGATACGTCGCAGTAACTCGTGATGGAAACTTGAATTTCGCCGTAACGGGAGCTGAGGAAACGGAGGTTTTTGATAAAAAAAATAACTCCAGTAATTTTTAATAGTATTTTTTGTGAGGTAAGCCAAGGTGGCTTTACGTTATTTTTTCCATAACCAAGCTTGTTATATTTTAAGTGAATAAATATAAAGGAATGGAAATAAGTGAGATCGATGTCCACGCGAACGGAAATTGGTAACTCATGCACAAACATCGCCAAAGTAACATTACCAAATGGCAAAACGGCTGCAGTACGACTGGCATTTGACCACTTTAAAGTAAGGAGTGTTTGTGAATAGTTTGCAATTTATATCAGCAATTGTTTAGGGGTATGGTAATTTATCCACTAAAAATATAAAACTTTATACGGTTAAACTTTAACTTGCTTCTTGTTCGGCGGGTCCTGGGTTCGATACCCAGCCGGGCAAACATTTGTGTAAAAAGCAGGTGTTCGTTCTCGGGACGTGGATGTTTGTGTCCGTCTATTTGTGTGTGTCCCAAGACTCCCAAGGGACCCACGACACAAGGGAAAACCTTGCTGTGGGCCTTTGAGTGTGTGACGTCTTTTTTTTCTTCGAATATCGTTCCAAAATATCAAGATGATTTGTCCGCGCTATAATGACGTACCAGTGTTGTCTACATAACAAAATCGGCAAATAAATACCTACAGTGGCGCCCTCCATTCTTACGACGGTTTTCTTACTGAACAGACTCTAAATCGCGTTTAAAGATTCGAGTCGATATGAGTTTCGCCTCGAGCGCGCTCACTAAAAAATAAAAAAAATAAAAACTATGGCACTTAAAAATATTCTGATTAGACCAAAACAAAGCTGAAAGACCACAGAAACAAAATTAATGAAAAACAAAAAACCCTTTCCAATCCTTTCAGGTCCCCTTTTGCGTAACCACCTTTGAGTATGTAGTATTTGTTTATATGGATGCGCAATATTTGACATATACATACTTATGAAGCGTGGCCGGCCGCCATTTTTCTTACATTTGTTTACATTTCACTCGTGAGTACTTGAGCTGTCAAGTGAATAGCAACTTAGTGAAAAATTGTGTTTTTTGTTGAGGAGAAGTTGTTTTGTAGTTTTGTATAATGTCAGAACATTGGATGAGAAGGTAGCAAAATGGCTTCGTGCTCTGTAAAACAGTGCAGCTACAGGGCTAACAAAAATAACAAGCAAACGACTGTGCATCAGTAAGTAACCGTTTTTTGTTGAAATACGCCTATTAAACCCAAAAATACTTCTAAAACCTTTCTTACTAAGATTATATTTTATAGTTTTCACGTTTTTTACACCCTAAATTACCTTTCTGGCTAACTTCACATAATATTTTCCATAACAAAAATTTCTATACAAATGACATTAGTGATGTAATAATAATGGCTATCGAATTTATATCGATGATTCTGTATTAGTTACAGAGCATATTTGTACGAGTGATCAGTTACAATATTTTTTATATTAAAATAGCGGTGGGACAAATTAAGCTAAATAAGATAAGAAGCTGTTTTTAACTATCTATACTATCACTTTCTGTATTCAAGGTGTAAAGGGACAGTTTTGCTAAAAACTGAAATGGCGAAATCAAATCATAGCTAAGATTTTATATAGTTACCTACGTTTAGAAAATATATTAATTTAATTAATGTTATTCTGTTTGATTATTTTACCTTAGAAATCTGTTTTTCTTTTAAACTACATTACCAAGTGAGAGGATTATTAGTATTAGTACGTATTTGGTTTGATTATGTTTTCAGGTTCCCAAAAAAAGAAGCGTTGCGACGTAAGTGGTTTGACATTATTGGGAAAAATAATTTTAAACCTCATAAAATACTCCACCTATGCTCTTTACATTTCGAGGAATCAGCATTTAATAAAACCTTGCAAATTGTTTTTGCAAACCGCCAGTTGCAAATATTATGCGGATGATAGTAACGATGCGATAGGCAGATTCATCAAAGAAGCAGAGACGGCAGGTAGGGGAAAAGTGGTCAATTACAACCTCAAAATGGCGATCAAAAGTCGAGACACAGCTGTCATAGATGCCTTGAGGTCTGAATGCAACAGCGAAGAACCGTCACTCGTTGAAATATATATTATATACATTATGTATTCATATATTTATTATACTTATTTATAAATTGTAAACCTCTATGGAAAGTATTGTATTATAGTTAAAAATCAAGTATTAAAAAGAAAACTTAATCTAGACAAAGGCACGGACATAAAGTCTGTGGATGCTAATAATAACACAACTAAAATATATATATATTTGTATTTCCACCCGTTCCTTGGGAAAAGTTGTTCAGTTTAGAAGGCGGATTCACATCCTTTAGTTTTGCTTACTAATTTTATAAGTCACCAAAAAATACTTGCTGCCTGCAATGCTAGCTTAAATTGACACTAGCACACTCTTTAACCTCCTTACTCTGTCTGTTTTTTCGAGGAGATTGATAACCTCGACGATCACATGTTGGTTAATTCGCAAGCTTTTGCGTATCTTTTAATAATATTGGTAACAGATTCCACTTTTATAACTAGATTTTTTCAATAGCGTGCATGAGTGTCATTTTTGTAATAAACATTTCTTCAGGTGCTATTGAACGACACGAAATATCAGGTTCGCAAAAGTTCATATCCGAGATCTTGAATTTTAGGTTGGGTGAAACGTCACGGTCCGCGTCGCTCTGCGAAGAGCTTGGCCTTCGGCCTCACCATATACGCAGTTTTCCTCGGCCTGCTGCCTCGCCTCGCTCTTAGAGTGAACCTTTTATGGCGGTCATCATGGAATTGAGAGGGTGGTCGCTCTGGGCTTAGCCCTGCGCGGAGCTCGGTCTTCGGTCTCGTGTCACGGTTTTGTATGGCGGCTTTTATTTTAAACAAAATATCTTTTGTATGATCATTGTACAATAAAACACATACATATGTCACCGTAAAATTTTCAAAGCTTTAGTAAAATTATAAACTCTGGGTACTTTGTGAACTGGCCTTTTTTTTCAAATTGACAAATTGTAAATAAATGTAAATAAATGCTGTGATTTTGTTTATTTTTCAATTATCATAAAGTAACCGTACTCTGTAGCACCTATCGATACTTTGAACAAGTATCGATATTTTGATACCCTAGCATGTGCTTACTACAGGCACGCATATTTTTGTGAAATTTCCTGTCCTTTTACTCTTTAGTCATGTAACCACTCAGAATTTATCCCTTTCGGGAAAGGCAAAGGAAACTATGTCCTTACAGCCATGTCTTCAGTGAAAAATCTTCTTTCTCTAACTTAACCTAAGCCCTAAGCTCCTCATGTTCTGCGTAAAACCGAATAGCATCTGTTTTACGAAAACTGGCGGCGGCAGAAACACTGTTATCACTTGCATTTTTTATCACTACCCGAATTTTAGTCAATTTACTGCATAATACACTATCACACTTATTCACGCAGAAAACGAAAATTCAATTGACAAAGCAACTGCCCACGCTGAGTTCCCGCCAAAGATCTCACCAGAGTATTTTTTTTTTCATATCTGGAAAAGACAAATATTTTATTATGTTGTTTACATGGACTTAGTATATTTTCTCTTTTAAGTTGTTTATAATCAGTCAGATAAGGCTCTTTTACCAGAACCTATTGTTTCATACGTGTTTTTCTTTTCCCGTGTGCGTGTGGCGCGCCTTACAATAAAAACATGTATGAAATGACAGGTTGCGGGCGGCAAAGAAAACCGACTTCAAAAAGCAAAAAATAAAAACTTAGCATTTAGTGTGCTACAAATCTACAAATCTGTTTGAAGTCGGTGGTAAGCCAAATAAGTTTAGAATAGAATAGAATAGAATATCGTTTATTTACCAGAATACAGTAATGTTAAATGATTTTTATAAATATAATGTCCATGTATTGCGCCTGCATGCAGACGTGCAAAATGTCACCTTAATACTAAAATATTTTTCAACATTGGCAGTCATTATTTAAATTATTCTATGTAACACTCACTTAAATCTACGTAACGTTTAGATACTCCTGGAGGCTGTAGAAACACTTGTCACCCAACCATTTAGTTAGTGCATTTTTAAATTTATTTGTGGGCAATAGCTTTATATTGTCTGGTAGCTTGTTATACAGTAAAATGCACATATTGTATGCATTTTTCCGTATATATATGTTCCGCAACGAGGTCTGTGAAGTAACAGTGTGTATTTTGATCTGACTTGCCTTGTAGACCTTTCTGAGTATAGTTTGTAGTATTGGGGATTTTGTTTTACAAAATAACATGCTTCTCTGATGTTCATGCATGGCAGTGGAAGCTTTTTAAATAAGGGATTGCAACTATCCAAATACCACGCGTTGCATAAGGCTCGGATGCATTTTTTCTGCAAACGAAAAACGATGTCTACCTCCTCAGAATTTCCCCATAAAACCAGTCCGTATGATAAGACTGAATGCACGTATCCATGCCATGGTATGCCAATAGAGCCGCTTCGATGGATACGGTTTGGCGTAGTGGTTTCAGTGAAAATACCTTTGAGTATGTAGTATTTGTTTAGAAAATACGCAGTGGTCCAGTTTTGTACATACCTACTTGTTTTATAAGTATGTTGTTTCCAGTTCAAATGTTCGTTTATTGTGAATCCAAGAAATTTAAATATGTCCACTTCATTAATTATGTTATTATTATAGTGTATATTAAGCGGTCGTAAATGTTGGTTATAAGATTTAAGTGACATTATTTTGGTTTTATCGAAATTAATATGTAAGTCATTACGGTAGCGTAGAGTAGCGAGCGTACTTTCACCCCTGAAGTAACAATTGCATCAGGTTGCATCACCCCCGACATTCGATTGCTTATAACGTTATAGTACATTATGCTACAAGTGTGCTAAGTTGGATATTACATTAGAGGCGAGTTTAGAGCCCGAGCCGAAATGCGCACGCGTGTCATACGACGTTTTTCAACACATTTGCGAGGAAAGAAAGAAATAAAAACTTTCCTTTGATATTGACGGCAACAAGCTATCACTTGCATGTTGCGCCTCAGAAAGTATTTCTGGCGGTGTACCCACGTAGGTTTCCTGTTCTGCACATGAAGAAGACATTTTTTGTGTTGTATTTCTGACAATAATAACAATCTGATGAATACAAATGCCGTTTGTGAAAACCAAGTGAAAACATCTGAAAAGAGGCGCGATTATTTTTTTCTTTTTTCGCTCGTAAATTGAGATTCACATTGACAAGTTTGCCATACAGCCAAATAATAAAAAAATAGGTACTTAACTTCATATTTTCGCGTTTTAGCATAAATAAATTATAATTTTCTGTTAAATTTAAATGATTTAGTGGAATTATATTTTTATTTACAAATAGTTTAATATTTACATTTAATTTTAAATATAAAACAAGATCTGATCTCATTACTGAAATTTAGAAAAAAAACCGTTACGTACTAGTGCTTTATTTTTATTACTCACGGGCTGGGTAATACATATCATTATGAACCTTAAAACAATGACATACGACCCACTTTATGAGCAAATGTGTTAAAAAAACTTTTAAACGGTTAAACCGACTTTGATCAAATAAAGCTAAGATCCATCTAGATCACGCCAGCTTCGAAATCGGTCTATTCGTTTTGGAGCTACGATACCACCCTCAGACACAGATGCATAGACACGTCAAACTTATAACACCCCTATTTTTTGTCGGGGTTAAAAATATAAAACTAACAAAAAAATTCTGGTTGGTGGAAAATATTGATAGGTGTAATGAGAAACTTGAATACAATTTAGGGTTTTTGTAAGAGTTTGTTGCGGTCGATAAGTACCTAATCCTATTAGACTAGAACGGCAGCCTGGGGCTCCAATGTTAACCCTTTGTTGAAAACAGAACTCCTATTAGCCACCTCTCGACCCTGTTTGGGAAAATTACGCTGTGGTTTCTGTTTCAAGCATATCAACTTAAATAAATAATCATATACAGGGTGTTAAGTAATTCGATCTTATCCTCTCAGGTGGTGAATCAGCCCATGAAACTGAACAACTTTCCCTAAGAACAAATGCAGACATACGAAAAAAAATTTTTGACTTCCCATACAAAATGATTTATCAGCTGATGCAATTCGTATGGGAAGGTAAAAATTTTTTTTCGTATTTCGGCATTTGTTCTTAGGGAAAGTTGTTCAGTTTCATGGGCTGATTCACCACCCGAGAGGATAAGATCGAATTACTTAACACCCTGTATACACTATACGAAGTTAAAATTTGGTCATCGCTGTATCTTCATTTTAATCTTGTTAGCTGGAAAATAGTCCAGAATCTCCTCAATGATCCATCTGTGCAACCCGCATCAAAAGGAGACTATTGCCAGGTTGTCGACCTAATCTTAACGCTTTTAAGGACTCTTTTGCCCCCACGGTCGTCAGTCTTTACAACAATGTTCGTATAGGTCATCTTTGAATAGGTATTCGCGTAGCAAAAGCAAAAGGGTTTAAAAAGCGTTTTCCAATAAAGCTAGCACCTCAGTTCATTTATCGAGTGCGAATAAGCTAATTTGTCATATTAAAAGTTAAAGCATTTGCTTCAACAAGCAAAGCAACAAGTTCTAAAAATAGCATCAGTTACTGATGATGTTGCGTCTCGTGCCGTGACCGTGGGCGGTGTGCAAACATAATCTCGACGCTCTGTTGGAGAGTGCTCTTGGACTGAGTACTATAGGCGCCCCCTTTGGTAATTATTACCTAGATATATTACAATGCTACGTACGATATTAATCCAGTAATAATTCAACTGACAACGTAAACTTAAAATCTTATATGTATATCTATAAAAACGAATTGCTGTTCATTTGTCAAGAATGGCTAGATCGATTTGGCTAATTTTTGTCTTGAAGTAAAAGTTCAGGGAAGGTTTAAAAGGTGAGAAGATATGGAAAAACTGTGAGGAATTAAATATAAGACGTTACAAAGTTCGCTGGGTTAGCTACGTAAAAATAACTCCTATTTCTTCTGGTCACGCTATAACTTGAGAACGGCTTGACCGATTTGGATGATTCAATTTTTTGTCGTGTTCCTTATTGTCACGACCAGGTTTATATTTTTTTTAAATGAAAATCCACCGGGACGATCCCCACGGGAACGAAGTCGCGGGTGGACAGCTAGTACTTAATAAAAATGTGTGCCTTTAGCCCAATTTTCATTAAGTACTAGCTGACTAGCCAAATTTTTATTAAGTAAGTTCAGGGAAGGTTTAAAAGGGGAGAAAATATGGAAAAACTACGAGGAATTTGATCTAAGGCGTTGCGAAGTTCGCCGGGTCAGCTAGTAGTTAATAAAAACTAGCCCTATGTATTAACGACTATCAAAAATATTTTACAATGGTTGCTACGTTTTTCGTAGAGAGTTGGGTTGTCTTGTTTCCTTTTAAAGTAAGGTTAAATAAGTAAACTAGTTTTACTGCCTGAATCAACGTATCGTTTCTTTCTAGCTTTTTCGTGTATTTAAAAAATAAGTATTTGGGCATATACATAAATGTTTTGTAAACTAAATTAAGTTAGAAGAAAGAGAGTTTTAGCGCCTAGATACTTTATAGTTGATCGAAGCCTAGATAGTACGGCCCTGTGTAGGCACTTTCATGGAACGATACAGCCTGCAAACAAATGCTGTTTATTTCTACTTTCGAGGAAAAAGCACTCCGTGATTACACTTATTATACTCGTTCGAAGCCCTTCTTGCCCGTGGTCCACCAATTCTGTTCACCTGGTGGACTACGGGCAATTTTTTTTACCCGTCGTCCAATCGCTTGGTTATGTCAAAAATTATATTTCCCATTGTCCACCTTGTTTAAAGCCGATTCTTTTTAAATTGATCTTTTTGGAGTTACTTCTTATAAGTACAGGGTACGCAGGGTAAATAATTGGTAAGTTAAACAATGTCGCCAACACATGTCGCGGTTAAACAATGATGAATATGAAATACAATGAAATAAAAGGAGATTTAGGCCATAGTCCACTTTCGAAAACGAATTTTCTTGGACGGGCGGGTTTCATCACGCTTTTCCTTCACCGTTGAGCAAGTGATAATTAGAAATCTGTATATAAATTCGATAAGACAAATTTAGTGGTACAGGCCCGCACCAGGATTTGAACCTGCAACTTTCCGGTTACAAGTCTGGCTCATCACCAACTGGGCTATCACCGCTGGCATGTGAAAGCCCACTCACTGCGGCATGAAATTAATGCTTGTCAAAAACTGTGATTCTATTACCTTTACTATAACATTTCCTGTGCATTTCTTTTTTTGATAACTCTTACACCTCCATAACACCGCATTGCTCTTAAAGGTTTTGACTCTATAATACAAATGTACACCATGTACCAGGACCGTGCCTCCTTTTCTATTAACATACCACAGCTCATCTTGTTTATCATCCATTTTTTAAAGTACTTTTATTAATTGCTGGCGTTTCAATCAATGTATTCGAAAGAAAATGTTTATATCGCTTGTCAATAAACTAGACAGGTGTACTTATAGATAGTACCTAGAGTCGGTACTCCAAAAAGATTAATAATAACTGGCCACTTAAAAAGATTACAACATGGTGTACTACGGGTAGGAAAATACCTCCCGTAGTTCACCTCTGTTCACCTGGGTGTACGATGGGTAAAAATAATTGCCCGTAGTCCACCAGGTGAACAGAATGGGTGGACCACGGGCAAGAAGGGGTTCGAAGATTGTATTGGAAAAAAATCTTTAGGAACATACTCGTACTAAAAGGTTGGCGGCCGGTTTGGTCGAGTGATAGTGGCGCCAAGAGATGCCAAGAGACATCTTGGTCCTGGGTCCGATTCCCAGTCTTGTCAAAAAAAAACAGATGTTTGTTTGTACTTGGTGTTTGTGTCTTATATTGTGTATGTTTAACCTACGTAAAGACACAAACACCTATGATCCGAGACACACAAGGGAAATCCTAAATGTGTAGCGTTAATATATTATAAACGGATAGACCGATTTTGATGTTATTTTTTTGTTTGAGAGCTGACGTAATCTAGATGATTCTTAGCTATATTGAATCACAATTGGATCAGCTGTTTAAAATTTAGTATCGATGAATGTAAGGGTGATGCAAAATTTACAATTTTAGAGTTATTTTTATATAATTCTTTGACGACAAAGCCTTAAAGTGAGCGACTTCTAATAATAATGATAATGATTGTGTGCATGCTATATTTCAGTAACCATTTGAAGAATAATAATTGTATAAATTAGATTTAGATAAATTAGATAATTGTATAAATTTATAGGATGTACTTCGGAGAGTGTGCTCAGAGGCTACATGAGCTCATTCCGCCTGCCCCTTTTTTCCATCGGACGTCCAGACGCACTGCGGGGTACCACCCTTTTCTTGTCGAGATCCCTCGGATACGTACTGAGCGCTATTCTTCATCTTTTATATTGCGCACTGCCAGGGAGTGGAATTCCCTGCCGGCGTCTGTATTTCCGAGTTCATACAACCCAAATATCTTTAAAGTACGAGTGAATAGGCTTCTTCTGGGTGAGCTCGCTACAGCCTCGACCACATCTTTGCCCTGAGCTAGATTGTGGTCAAGAGCGAACCCATTTTTAATAAATAAAAGAAAGAAAGATATAATATGATGACTAGTGCCCTCTTATAATTGCAGTGCCCCAACGGGGTACCACATGTACTACCATTATTAAGAACATCTTCTGTAATGTGGTAAGCAATAAACATTTGAATTGAATTGAATAATTCAAATGATGACTTCATAGGTGTAGAAATAAGTTAAGATGACTTAGATAAAGTACTGTTTCGAAGGGAGGCTCGTGTCCCACCGTGGGGACGTATTTGGGTTGATGACGACAACGACTCAGATAAATATTCTAATTTCGTTCGTAGCTTATGAAACTGCTCATTATTTTTAATGAAGTCGTAACACCCAATTTGGGGTATAGTGGTCTATTTAATATATTAACCAAATTAGGTCTGAATGTACATACAGGTCGAATTGAAAGACTGTTTTTTAGGTTATAAATAATTTTAGGAAAAGAAAAATGTTCGGTGCGAATGGGACTTGAACTCACAACCTCCTGGTGCTTTAACCAACTGAGCTATCGTGCCTTAACTGACTTAAGTCAAGCGGCAAAATTTCTCATTCCCTAGCACATTACTTAAAATACTGAAGAATAAAAATAAAATTAAAAATTTTTAGGTATCGATTTAAAATTAAATTTCTATCGTGGCCTAAAAATCCTTTTTGTCTCCTCATCGGGGCGCGGAGACGCGACGGGTATATGGACTCTTTGGCATACAGGTACTTGAATATTTTAAATCGTAGTACGTAGCCAAGTTAAAAACCTAATTGGTTACAATCCGCCGTAACCGTCGCGCCGCCGTTTTTGTAAATGTACTCTTGAAATTCTATCAGTACTCTTGAAATAAAATTTAAACTGTTACAACATTTTGTTGTATTGTGCAATTGTTACCAATTAAATAAATAAGCACTTAACAGTTTCTATTACATACTTTACCGATTTACATATTACCTTTTTAAGTATACATAAGGTCAATGATACATACAGGGCTTTAGATATCTCTCTTTCAACCTCTCGGGTGGTTAATCAGTCCATGCAACTGAACAACTTCCCCAAAGAATATAGGTTAAAATACGAAAAAAAAAATTTTGATCTCCCATACAAAATGCGCTATATGCTGATGAAGTTTGTATGGGAACTCAAAATTTTTGTTTTCGTATTTTGACCTATGTTCCTTGGGAAAGTTGTTCAGTTTCATGAACTGATTACCTAAAGCCCTGTATATAAGGTCCTAATTTATTAGTCACTTACCTTCTAAGGCGTTATTGTATAGGTTGATAGTATTCCAAAAAACAACATAAAAATTAATTATCTGAAAATTAAATTTTGTAAAAAAAAAAAAAATCCATTTAAAGATAAAGGAATGGTTCTCTTTTGATTATAGCCGTCCACTCCCCGCTCGCCCGCTCTACTACTGCCATTATTATTTACGTTTGAATGGATGGGTTTATTCAACATAGTAATGAAAAAATATCATAACAAAATTTTTCAAGACCTTTTTTTAATATTATGCTTTTGTTTTTTGACTCAAATGATATATTTTGACCTACACAATAACGTGTTAAAAGGAAAGTGATTAATAAATTAGGACCTTATATAAAAAAACACCTGAATTGAGAACCTCCTCCTTTTTTTTGAAGTCGGTTAAAAAGAATGAAATGACAATTATATACATACATATAGTAAAATGATGTAAAAAAGCTTGCAGGCCAAAAAACTAAAAAACTCTTTTTTATGGCTACGAACATCAAAATATTCCGTCCGTCTACTATTTCCGTATCTATTTGAATATGAATGAAAATTTGCAATCGGCTATCCGCACGCTGCCCGAATATTGCAACTTTTTTTATTAGATTGGATTTGAAAAATCCCGTAAATCAGAAAAGGATTGGCTTTTCGTCACGCACTGCTCGGAATTGAATATCGAGGTTAAGCAATACCTATAAAAGCCACCGGGGGGTGACAAATGGGACGATTTTTTAACAGCTGTCCCCCAACCATTGTTAAATAATAATAATAAGCCTTGATAAATGTTACCAGAAAATAAATAGTACCTTTTATTGCGTTTGGAATGGTCATGTTACAGTTAAAACTACACTGGGCGTCAAAAATAAGTAGTACAGTTTTAAAATTGCGATTTCTCCCAAACTATAAAACTTAGACCTTTGAAACAAAAAAGGTTAAAAAGAAAATTTAATCTTATTCAATAAAAACTTCATGCATTATAAGAACTTATAATGCTTGACTTTAAAAAAAACGAATAAATAAAAACACTTTTTTTAAACTGTTGAAAGGTGTTGTCTTACTTAGGATTTTTGTGTTTGACACATTCGCTGCTGATAAAGCAATTGTAATTGAAAAGCATAGGTATCTTCAGAGAGTAAATTTGACTAATCATGCCTCTTTCACCAGAAGAATGTGCAAGAATCTTAGCTTTTCTCGAAGTGGGCATCAGTATGCGTCGTACTGCAAGGAGGGTGGGTGTAACTTTAAGAACGGTTCAGCGAGTAAAGCAAAGGTACGAAGAGACTGGAAACCATCTAAGGAGACGAGGTAATGGCAGACCCAGGTGCACAAGTACCCGAGAAGATCGCTTTATTGTTTCCACTGTGTTAAGAAATCGACACCTTAATGCAGTTGAGGTTCAGCAACAGCTTCTTCGGACCCGAACAGACTACATCAGTGAGAGTACAGTGAGAAGAAGACTTGCTGAAGCTAACCTGAAGCCTCTAAGACCAGCAAATGGCCCCAAACTTGAGACAGAGCATCGCGTAGCAAGACTACGCTACGCCCGTCAACACGTACAATGGGGCGAAGAAGAATGGGCTAGAGTTTTATTCACAGATGAGTCTCGATTCTCTTTATACACTTCAGATGGACGGCGGAGAGTCTACAGACGACCCGGTGAGCGATACATTCAAGCTTGTATCTCGGAAAGAGTCCAATATGGCGGGGGCTCTGTACACGTATGGGCTGGTATCTCTTCAGAGAGTCGCACAGAGCTTGTGGTAATAGAAAATGGGACTTTGACTGGTGAAAGATATGCCTCGGAGATCCTCAACGAGTATGCAGGGCCATATTTAATAAATATGGGTGATGGAGCCATCCTAATGCATGATAACGCCTGGCCACACACTGCTCACCACGTACAAGAGTACATTCAGGAGGTTGGCATCAACTTGATGGCTTGGAAATCGAGAAGCCCAGATCTCAACCCGATTGAACACGCCTGGGATGAGCTTGGGAGGCTAGTCAGAAGGCGCAGTCCACCTCCTGCCACACTCAGGGCTCTAAAACATGCGCTGATAGAAGAATGGGAAAATATTCCCCAACACCGCCTCCGAAACTTAGTGTTCAGCATGCCAAACCGGATCCAAGCTGTAATTAGAGCCCGAGGCGGCAACACAAGTTATTAAATTGTGAAAAAGTTCCAAAACGTGAAAATTAAGTGGTTGACATATCGTTAAAAATTGATACTTTTTAGTATTTATCTTAATTTTAAGTTTGAAACTTTATTCATGCCAAATAAAATATAACTTTAATAAACTTCGTTAAGTTTACTATAAACTGCTTTTTATTTCATAAGTGTAACTACTATAGTTTAGGAGTAATTGCAATTTGAAAAGTGTACTACTTATTTTTGACGCCCAGTGTAGTTAGTAGATAGAACGCGTTTTTCCTAGTTAGAACTAGTTTTTACTTAATGCCTTTGTTAATACTAGAATTGACTAATGTCTGAATCAAATATCAGTTAAAACTAGTTTCTGCAAGACAAAACGCGTTTTCCCGAAGCGAGTCAGTTAAAACTGTTCCGACCGAGGTTTGAGTTCATCACACCTTATTCTGATTGGCTTGAGGTTATGTTGTGGGTTATGTTGTTGTTGTGCTTACCGTTTAACGCAACCAAAGTCTTTTCTGGCACTTCGCCAGCCGCTACCGCGGCACGCTCGCTTTGCTCGCTCGGCTCGTGCGTTGGGGGTCGCAGTTTTAACCTTTTTTTTTTTTTTTTTTTTTTTACTTGGGGAAATGCCCACGCATACCCCCCCGCCGCAGGGGCAGCAGGAGGGTTATGTCGGACTCGAACCGACTAAAACCCCAAGGTGTTCCTTCTCCCGCCTTAGGTGAGGCCACAGGTATCGCGTTAGCATTCGTCTGTGACCCCACCGGGCGATGGACCGCTAAAAGGAAGCGGTCCCCATCTCGCGGGAGGCCAATACCTGACCCCCGCATTTACCGCCTTTTTTGAAGGCGCGCACAGAACACATTGCACGCCTTCCAATCGCGAGGCCTGTTTTCCGATGACAGTCTCCCCTGTGACTGCCACCAGGCCTCTTTTTAGGATGCATAAAAGGAGCCCGCATTCATAGCCCCTCTCATGCATCCAGCCCCTTTGCGGAGGATGGGGAAGCCCGCGGTAAGCTCCCCCCTCCTGCACCTCTCCCTGCGTCTCCCCCTGAGTATACCATTTCACAGGGGGAGACACTTGACGGAGATGTCTCGCCGTCAACCATGGAGTAAGCTCCAGTCAACAGCGAGAGATCTCCCCCCTCGCGCGTGCCAATTATGCTTGGCACGCACGCCACCCTCACCGAGCAGCACTCTAGTGCCGCTCGCCTCCCCCTCGCTCGTCCACGACACTCTCTGCTCATCAGAGAGATGTGTGGAGAGCCCTCTGCGCGGGACGGTCTAACCAAAACGGTCCCGTTCCGCGCCAGTGTCAGGTGATTCGCCATCGGACAACAAGAATTCCGAAGAAAAGTTGTTGTCCGATGCCCAGGGTGCACCGTCCCAGACTCATTGCCCTTCCCCCCGAACGGATTCAAGAGGATTGACAATGGGCAGGGCGCTCGTGGAGGTTACCTGACCTAGCACCCCTCGCAGTTTTAACCTAACCTAACCTAACCAACCCTTAACGGGTTGGTTAGGCTAGGCTACAAACAAACCTAACCTACAGTTTCTGCCCCGATATAATCTCCGCGGGGTAGGGAGTTTTAGCTATAGCTAGTTTTAACTATAGCTCGATGTGACAACTAGTTTTATCTGAAAATTAAATATGTCAGTGGTAAATTCTAGTTTTAACAGATTATTTCTAGTTTTAACAAAGGCATTAAGTAATAACTAATTTTAACTAGGGAAAACGAGTTCTAACGAAAAGTGGGTTTTAACTGTGACAGTCATAAGCACAAAATTCAAACGAAAACATGAATCCGTCGACAAAGACTGATTCCAAAAGAACCCCATTGGATGTTTTAGAGTCTTCATGATGCATATGCGTTTAGATGGCATATCTGCCTCCCTTTAAATATTCACACTAACATAGGCTACTTCTTCTCGCGGACGCAGTCTTTTTTTATTATAAGATGGGTTAACTCTTGACCTCAATTTTGACCATAAGGTCAAAGATGAGGTCGACGATGTAGCGAGTTAACCCAGAAAATGCCTATAAAGGCACTGGTACGCATACACAGCAAGCTATTTGGCGTCGGACTTGGTAGGAGGGTGGTCGCGAACCAGACGGCCATTTTCAGAGCCTACCACACCGCATGAGACCATAGAACGACACCTCAGATTCAGAAAAAAATAAAGTGAAAATGAAGTCTGTGGAAAAAACTAGAGAGAAATATTATTTCTTGAACAGAACTCTTCTCTATTAAATAATTCATTCATAGAACCGACTTTGTGTTAAGATTTAAGAGGATAAGGAGGCTCTATGATAAGTATTAAGACAGAACTAAAATCTACAGGGCTTATTGTGGCTAATACGTTACAGATTTTGAAACAGTACAGAAACTAAACTTCAAAGACTCAAAGTACTATTTAAGTTTTTACTTTGAGACACAAGATCAAGGATTAGAGACGCCAGGAAAAAAAAATATATATATACGTTTTCGTCTGTAATCCCATACGGGGTAAGCAGAGCACCAGTGTTTCAGAACCACTCGATGTCACGTTTGAAATTCTGAGGGTTCTTAGATGAAACATGATGTATAGTGGTGAGAGGTTATCAGCCTTTCGCACAGAATACAGCAAAACCCTCGTGTCCCAGTTACTAACTTTATAGTATGCCTGGGAAGAGTAGGCAGCTGGTACACTCTAAGTTTTTATTTCACTCCCAGTCTAACGTGGGAGAACGTCAGGACAACGTCGGCGAAATTATTTTATTTGCAAAATTATGTCAAATTCATACAAATAGCTACCTATCTCTAATTAGCCTACAATATGCTTACTAAGATAACATATAATTTCTATTATTACAGTTTAAATTGTGATGATAATACGTTCTTGAGTAATTAATCCTCGTTATTATTAAGATGATGGCTTATGGTTTTATACCAAAAGCTCTTTATATTTAATGCATGGCAAACGATAGCGAGGATTTATTATTAAACCAGCTTTTCTCCCGTGGCTCCGCCCGCGTGGACTACAGGTTATATCCTGCCCAGCAGTGGGATAAAATGTAGCCTATGATTTATGCAAAAGTCTTAGGTTTCTGTAGGTATAAGCATACGGCGGCGCTACCTCTTAATCAACAATAAGTACTTGGTTCTGTTCCTAGTTAGAAAACATTTCTGTAAAGAGGTCTTTGTGTTTTTACAAGTTAAACCTTTGTGTGGGCCTTATTATTACTGAAATAGTCGTATGGTGGCAGCAAAAAAGATGGAATTTGTCCCAGGGCAGGCGGATTGCGGAGCCCAAACAAACAAAACCTTGGGCGGGGATGACAGGGATGCAAGATAACCATAGCGTCCCGTGACGTCACCGACCGTGACCTACTTACACGACCCTACCATGAGATCGAGCAATTCATGAAAGTGTTTTCTGATGTTAGGTAGCTGGCAAACGTACATTTATGATAAAAGGTCATCATTGCCTACGTGTCAGATTAAGTTGTTGTTTTTTCAAAAAATGATTCGCATATTTACTACAATGTCGAAATTCAGGTGAACCGTTTACGAATAGCCAAAATGCAAATAGTTGAATATTAGACTGAATGCTTTAACAATGAGCTCTGGTGACAAATAGTGTAATTCTCTAGCGAGATCCTTAGTAGGGGTGTTGCATCATACAGCTAAACGGGTCAAGGATATTACAATGTTGGAGTTGGTGCCAAACACAGAAAATTTATAATTTAAATTGATTAAGTGCTTTCGTGTAATATAATATACCCATATACATAAGTAATTTTGCCGCATCAACTATAATTATCTTTGAGGCGTTCGTAGCTAGTGGCGCTCGGTGATCAAAACCGATTAGTGAGCCGGGAACCTGCCCCCAGGTCGCGGTAAGTTTGAACGTGTTTACCAAAGCTAAATCGCTCACGTTTCTATTGTATTGAACGTTTCTGTTGGGCTGAATACAAAGGAAATGTGAGCGGTTTAGCTTTGTTAAACACGTTCAAACTTACCGCGATAGGGGGAGCTGATGGGTAACTGAAGTGGCAATTTATCACGAGTGTTCTGTGCTTCGAAGGGCACGTTAAGCCGGCGGCGCCGGCGGTCCCAGCTGTTGTCGGTTGAATACAGTCATTAAAATCAAGTCAGAGGTAATTTGGGGGTTTGAAAACTCCAACAGCAGGGTTCGCCACACACTTGATACCTAAACGATGAGAAGAAAAATATCTTTCACTAATGTATTAAACATTTTATCCGCAACCAACCGTTTGAGGCTCAGGGAAGCAATTTTAGTTAATGAGTTCCCTCATGTAAATTGTACGTATTGTAACTGCTATGATCAATTTGTAACTCTTGATTTTCAATGAAATAAAAACATCAAACTTCTTTCTTTGCACACATACTTTGAGTTCAAAATCAACAAAATTAAATACATACATACATACATACGCTCACGCCAATAATCCCTATCGAGGTAGGCAGAGAATCAGTGGTTTTAAAACCACTCGATGCCACGTTTCACTTTTGACAAAAAATGAGGGGGTTATTGCATGAATATGATTTACCTAAGTGGTGAGAGCCCGCGGCCCACAACAGCAATGCTATTGCTAAATTCCTCTGTAATAATTAATAAACAATTAACAGAACAACCTTAATTAAAATTCTCACATAAAAGTCGAAATAAATCTGTTACAATGTAACGCTAAACGCACATTCGTTGTTCTGAATACATAAATACATTCGCAAACGGATTCGAAAGTAATTTATCGTAGCTGGCAACCAACCCAATCTCAAACAACACAAATAATAAATTGTTTGCCTTTGTTCTGATTGTTTTTGCTTTTTCCTCGAGCTGGCTCTCCTGTTTCTGTTTTTATAGCTCTCCGCCTGTTGCGCTAAAATCACGGCTGCAGAGTTAGTTTTGTTAGATTGAATTTCAGTTAGACTATAGTATCCATTGTACAGACAGCAGCACGTCAGGTTACTCATTTGCTCTACGAAAGCCGGCGCTATTACGAGCGAGATAAGGACAACGTCAAGGTCAACATGTATAGCCTGATGTGCTGTTGTGTGTACAACATCCCCTCTAAAACAAAAGAAGCTTAAACAAAGAGATAAGAAGAGATAAGAATTCAGGCCCCCCTGAATGGCATAGAAAAATCTGAGTTACGTCTATGAATGGTTTTTACAATCTAGATTTATGAAAAAACTAGAGAATGCCCTGGACTTCGTTCCCGTGGGAATTTCGTAAAATCCTTCCTTGTTCCTTGCCTACGTTATAAAAAAAAACCTTTGTGCAAAATTTCAGCTTTGTAGGTTCAAGGGTTGGGGCTGGGTGTTGATGAGTCAGTGAGTCAGAAGCTTCAACAACAACAACAACAAACAAACAAACGCTAAAGGCCCACAATAAGGTTTTCCCTTGTGTTGTGGGTCCCTCGGAACATACATAAAGACAAACACAAACATCCATGACCCGAGAACAAACATCTGCTTTTTACACAAATATTTGCCCCGACTGGGAATCGAACCCAGGACCCGTCGATCAAGAGGCTATTTCATATAATTAGATGATACACTGAGCATCGATGCTGATTTACCTTAACTGTTCTATGAGTTTTGTTTTAAAATAACAAAGCTATAGAGCTTTCCCCAATAGGAAACCTAGGCGTGAACGAACGTTCTTGTATCTCTCAGTAAAAAAGTGGGGCTACGAAAAATAAGTCTCGCTCCTAGTAACCAGTAGGATGATGATAAAAACGTACATCTTTTTGTTCAGCCCTCACAAATATTATAAGACCGTACTACGATGAATTTAAATAATCTTTTTAGGGTTCCGTAGTAATCTACGAACCCTTATAGTTTCGCCATGTCCGTCTGTCCGTCTGTCCGCAAGTTTCCTAAGAAACCCTTGGTACTACAGAGCTGAAACTAAACATGATTATACATATGAATCACGCCGACAGAACTGTAGAGTAAAATCTTAGAAAAAAAAAAAATTTTCGGGTGTCTCCCATAGACGTGAAAGGGCGATGGATTTTTTTTTTCTCGCCAATATCATTGAATGGGGTGTCATAGGATAGCATTTTAAAAGATAAAAGGGGTTTACTAAGAACGTTTTTCGATTCAGCACTCCGTTTGCGAAATATAAATTTTTAAAGTGAAAATTTTTGTCAAACAAGTGTCCCCCCCCTATACCTGCTAAACAGTTGTTTCTAAAAATGTGAAAAAATTCACGTTGGTAGAATATACAACGAAATTTAAAGGAAAACTATCACACATAAGTTGGTCCTTCAAGTTTGCGAGTAATAGTCGACCAAGTGCCAAACACTGTTGGGATTAATAAGAATGTATTTGAACCATGCTTCTACGGAACCCTACAATGCGTGTGGCTCGACACGCTCTTGGCCGGTTTTTTTAAAATAGGTTGTCCCTTTCTTTCATAAAGCTTTGTCTCTGTTTCTTCTAAAGTAAAGTTACCTTACTGTTTTACAACACGGTGGTATCAGTTTCTAATTATGTTTTTTATCTGTATTTTTCAAAGTAGGAAAGTTAAAAGGGACGCAATTAGTTTCTGACATGAGGGGAGTTCTGGGGCACATGGAAACTTTTAACATCCTTAATTACGTCACAACTTTGGCCTTACACCTACACCTATATGAAAAAGGTGATTCTGTTCCATCCAACAATGAGCCATGTCTTTGTACTAAACATTATGTCCTTGTGCTCAAATAAAATACATTGTATTGTTATGATGCACTAAATAACTTTGTACGACCTTATTTTTAACCTCCGACAAAAAAAGAGGGGTTTTATAAATTTGACATGTGTATCTGTGTCTGTCTGAGGCATCGTAGCTCCTAAACGAATGGACCGATTTCGATGTGGTTTTTTGATAATCAAAATACGAAAAAAAATTTTGATCTCACATACAAAATACGCTATATCGTATTTTGACCTATGTTCCTTGCGGAAGTTGTTCAGTTTCATGGACTGATTAACCACCCGAGAGGTTGAAAGAGAGAAACCTAAAGCCCTGTATATGAAAATCAGAGGCGTCTCTAGCTCACGTAGCGCCCGGGTGCAATCAAAACCCTAGCGCCCTCTAGTATGCTTACTTCGCAAAATTACGGTAGGTATGGCAGAAGAAGCGGCACGCGGCACATATAGTATGGGAAAATTTGGTTTTGACCTAGACATTGATTTAATTACCAAGCGGGACCATTTAGAATGTGTTCAAAAACCTTCCAGGTGGGATAGCCGAGATATCCTGGAAAAACTGGAATTTCCAACTATTATTATTATTATTATAAGTAATGAATTTTTTTTTCATTCTGTAGCATTTTTTACGGACAAGACATCTAAGACTTCAGATTTACTGTCCAGTGTCAATAACCTGGAAAAACTGGTGAAAAAGTTAGGATAGGCTTAGAGTGATGCCAGGACGCTATTTTTAATAGTAGGCGACGGTTTAGGGTACTTTCGATTATTCTGAATATGCTGACGCTAAATATTTTCGATTCCTGGATTCCAGGGTGCCTCACATTTTGTTGAAACGAGCCTTTAAATCTTCAAATATTTAGATAAGGTAATATTTTTTTTGTGTATAGTTTGCATTTTTCCATGCATTTAGCCCTTGCATACAACAGTATGAAATTTCTTAAAATCGTTGAAATTCGTCATGATCATTAAATTTTCGTATTATAAGGTTACCTTATTATTCGTCTGCAATGAGTGAGGAACGTTTTATGATGTTTTATTGGAATCAAATAAATAGGGAAAGGTCTACCTAATTATAAGTAATACAAATATTTTAAAATTTTCGAGCAATAGTTAATGAATCATAAGGTAACCTGTAAAAATGATCAAAAGGAATTTCAACGATTTCTAGAAATTCCATTTTGGTAGGTATATCCAAGGGCAAAATGCAAGGCAAAATGAAAAATTATGGCAAAAAAACACCATATTAAAATTTTTAGACAATTAAAGGGTCGTTCTAGCAAAATTCCAGGAATTAGAATAATAAAAAGTGCCCTAAAGCGTAGTTTAAAAATGGCATCTTGCCATCGCTCTTAGCCCATCCTAACTTTTTCAAAGAAAATTCCATTTATTCCAGGTTTTTTGACACTGGAAAGTATTTGTGAAGTCTTAGATGTCTTGTCCGTAAAAACTGCAATTGAATAACAAAAAAAAAATCGTTATTTGTACCGGTTTCAGGCTTGCTCCTGAAAATTCCAGTTTTTCCAGGATATCTCGGCTATCCAACCCGATTGTTATCCTGAAAGGTGTCTGAGCATATTCCGAAAGGTTTCGCTCAGTAATTATCAATGTCCGGGTTTGAAGGAAAAAGGGCCTAATTTCACCGGAGTAATAGATACAGTTCTTTGAGAAATGCCGCGCGCACGACGTTTGAACAAGGCAATGCAATTTCATTGAAATTGCCGGGCCAAGGGGCGCCCGGGTGCACCGCACTCCCTGCACCTTAGGTAAAGACGCCTCTGATGAAAATCTCAAAAAATTTCGCCTAGCAAGATCGCACAAGTTGTATGAAGAGGCGAAATTTTTTTTTTATACCTTAGGTTCCTTGGGGAAAGTGGTTCAGTTTTGTGGGCTGATTCACATCCTACATCTTTTCTGACTAATTTAAAATGTGAAATTGTGTTAAGTTTGTATTTTAAGGCTTAGCTTTCCGCCTGTGAGGTAGACCATGTCACTTTCCAACAATCCCTGTATGAAAAATCAAGTCGGTCTCTTGCTCCATTTTGACGTGAAGATATACCAACAAACAAATACACTTTCATATTTAATTTAGTTACAATTTGTTCATTAAACTCCTGTTATGATTGGATTCAAATGTATCATTCAAGAAACCAAACTCCCCGTGTATTTCTCCTCGTCTCCTTTTTGTTACCAAAATAACAGACGCGAGAAACTGAAGTTATGTACCCCCTTTATTCCTGATTTCAATTAAACGGATTCAAGTATTCCAATAACAGTTTGAATTATGTTTCACACCGTTCAACAGCTTTGAAATAAAAGGAAAAGGGACGTTAATAGATTTAAACGGATCTCTTGTAGCGGAATGAATTTCCTGATGTAACTGATCCGAGCTTATCTTTTATTTACTTGCTGCCACTGAATTTTAATCTCTTACCGTTAAAGTTTCAATTTCAACCATTGAAATGTGCACAATTAGAAGTCAGGATATTTTGTGCATGTTAACTTGCTAAGCAGTTTATTTCCTCCGTCCTACAATAAAATATCAGAAGCTTGGATTTTTAGGGTTTCGTAGTAAAATTGTTTTGCCATATCCGTCCATCCATTTGTCCGCGGAACCCGTGGCTTTATTTTATTTTATTTTATTTTTATTCTTAAGTCTACAGCAATATCAAAACTTATAATACTAATTAATTTATCTAAACATTTGCCAATTACAGACTTATAATTTGTTATCTTTACATACATGAATTTTAGTGGGTACATTTTTAATGAAATATTGTGAAATTAAATGAAAACAGCAAACTAATCAAAACCAGAAGTAATCTAGTAGGTATACAATATGAAAGCTAAACAATTGTCTTCGCACCAGTGTAGTGTATTGTTGTGTTGTGCTAGCGAGTAAATGTGTGGCAGTGTGTGTGCGCGTGTTTGTGTAAGTGTTGTGTTGACTGTCGTGAGGAGTGGTTAGCTTATAACTTAACGTTTGATAATGGTTGGGTTACATGGCTCATGACCAGTGCAACTTTATTGGGTTAGGCAGAGAGTCAACAAATTCAAAACCAATAATAAAACATAATATTAATTTGAAATTGAAATATTGCATGAAATCATAACATTATAAAAGTGAAAATATTTATTAGCGCCTTATTTTTTGCTTTTATTTACGATTACGCCGAAAGTGCGCATGATTTGTTTTAGAAAACAGGGCTTTGACATACAGAAAGGGTCAATGTCGCTAAATTTTTTATTATAAGTGTTGGGCAGACGACGTGTAATGCAATTCATCAAGTAGTTAGTTGGGGAGGTGGGCACGAAGAAAAGTTGAGTGTGCCGAGTACGCTTATTGGGCGCATCACTCACTAGAGAGCGGCAGTCCAGGGCACCAGAACAGATGTCATGGAGAAGAGCCATGTCGTGTACACAGCGCCGGTCTCGTAGAGACATGACCCTGTCCACCCGACACGATTCCTCATAACTATCACTAAAAGAACGATTTCGAAAGTGCAAGTGCTTCAGGAATTTTCTTTGTACACATTCGATGGAGTTGACATTATATAATGTACTGCGGATTCCACACTTTGATATCAAAAAGTCGAAATTTGGCAAAAAAAAATAGCTAGCAATATGCCGGGGGAAAACTCGTCAGCAAGTGTTTTTAAATAGGTGATAGATGCTCCTGCAGAGCTTCAGCAGATAATCTTCACACCGAGATACACCCAGCAGACGAGTTTATTTACTCACAATATCGTATAAACTGTCATCTGATACATTTTCAGTTAAGAGGAATTGACTGAAAAAGTAATAAAAAATTACATGTTCGTGTGTCTGTCACCATTTTATCCGTTCAGGTGGCGAAATTGAGAACTATCCAAATTTCATAATCTAATGACGGCTGCTTTGACTGGTGGCGCCACCGCCAACTGAATTTCCAGTTGCTAGGTAGTTTGCAACTTCACGTTCGGTTGGTGGTGGCGCTGCTGGTCAAGATGGTTGTCAGCAAGTATATGAAAATTAAATAGTTCTCAATATCGCCACCTGAACAGATAAAATGTATTTTTTTTTGGGAGGCTATTGTTTGCTTAACCCACCCACCGAGCCGCAGCAGACGTTCATAGAGCTTCATGATAAATCTATCTGAAGCATTTTACAAGTTATCGCCCGAGAGGAAATTGGTTATGAAAATCTGTTCTTAGCTCGGGTACCAGAAAGAACGTTTTTCAGTTTAGGGATCCATTTGCGAATGTTTAAGGCGAGAATTTTTGTTAGCCAAAGTTACCAGCTAAACCATTGCTTCTAAAAATCTGAAAAAATTCACAGTGGTAGAACAGCTAGGTAACGAAACTAAAAGAAAAAAAATATAGGCTAGGTTGTCGATCAAGAAATAAGATGTATTTTTCAACCACAAAACCCTACATTAGGTGTATCTCGACATGCTCTTGGCCGGTTTTTTCCTATTTTCTCTGCGAAGATTTTTCGCAAGATTCAACCGACTTCTAAATTAAAATCTTAAGTCTACCTACCTCGAGAAAAGAAAAAGTTAAATTCCTATTACAGCTTATCTTTTATCTTGGTCTGCAGAATTTAATTTATTATAGAGCGGAAATTTTATCTTTATTTTTGTATGTGTTCTTCCACATTCGCTGCACAAAAGAAGTCGGTAGGTTTTTCATAACATCATTATAGAAAGATCTACTAATTTATTATTATTTGATTATTCCCACTGATAACAAAAAGACAACCTAATTTATTTAGATTAGTAACTGCTAGCCGACGAAATTGTAGTACTTGGATCCTAATGAGACGAGCTCCCATGGCCGTAGTCATAAACAAACATATTTAGCTACGTTTACTATTATAACAGGTATTATATTTTCCGACGCTCTAATTACCGGTGGGCAAACAATAACGATATCTAAACGATGTGACGTATCCTAAGTCAACCTTGTAATACACAGAATAAGTAGAGGGTAGGATACAATTCTGCCCGCGACTCTGCAGCTCTAGCACGATAACGACAAACTCGCGCTCGGTTCACGCTGAAACTTCACTTTGATTGCGCGAGGGTCCCGCGCAAAGGCTTGCTCGCCCTATGGCGTTGTCAATATTGACATAGGACCGCGGTGTTGTCGCGGCGCTGTCACTATCGTACTCGGCCTGCTGTTCATGAGGAACTAAAGACAAAACAAAAATTCTCATATTCCACAGCAGCGCAACAAACTCGTATTTAAATTATTTCATTTCAGTTTTGAAAGAGGAAATATTTGTTTAAGAACTCAAAATAAGATGGGAAGCCCTACTACATGATCAAAGAACCGCTGCTGTAGATTACTTCTTTCTTGGAATTAAAAATGTAGCAGGCACGAATTAAGAGTTATTACAAGATTTATATAACTTACAATGTGTGTTTGTATGTTTGTTCAAGTCAAATCTTGCAAGCGAATTTTGATGCAGCAATCCTCAACAACTAAGTGACGTCATTGTAAATCCAATATGGCGGACCACCCAAGGTGGCGGAGTAGTTATTTTATTTTCCACTCTCATGACATGGGTATCGAATAAAAAGATTAATGAAAAAGAATAAGAAAAAAAACAACGGGGTGCACTCCGGGAGTGCCGGCAGAAGTGAAAACTTGAACATTAACGTTGTGCATTAATATGGAAATAAAACAAAATACACAAAAAGAGTCCGTTATTCTCTCAGGATTCGAACCCTCGACCTGTTGCTTACAATCTGGCAACTTTTCCACCCGAACAAACTGTCTACTATCAATTCAGTAAAATAGTCTATCGGTATTTGCGCACTATGTGCGAATAATCGTTGACATCTGTCACAGATATAATTTTACCATAGGGCTGCCATCCGTCCGGGTTTCCACCCAAACTTCAAAGTACACAACGCTGCTAAAGAAGTTTTTACTTCAAAAAAGGTAACAACCCTATCCTACGCATTTTCGATCAGGGTCACGTGACATCTGACGATCTGACGCGAGTTCATCGCGAGTTTAACATTTTTTCCCCATACTAAAAGTGCTCAACGCCGTTAAAGAAGTTTTCTCTTCAAAAATTAACGAATTGGGTGTCTTTAAGTAGCGAACGTTAAGGATGTAAATTAATGAAACTGAATAACTTTCCCCAAGGAACGTAGATCGAACTATAAAAAACATTTTTTCCCCATACTAAAAGTGCTCAACGCCGCTAAAGAAGTTTTCACTTCAAAAAAACATTCTTAAAAAAAAAGCTTGGTTTTTAACACTTTAGTTATTTATTTTAATTTTCAACTCACAGGCCCTAACGTAAATACTAAATATACTAAGTGTAAGCACAGATTACATACCAGGTATTAGCGCAAGTGAAGTAAATCTCCCGATGATGAGACTAAACCACGAACACGGAATACAATATCACACAACAAAGGCACGTGTCGGTACTAAAATTATATAAACATAAAAAAGGATATTAGGGGTAGTGATTTTCTATTTGTAGAGTAAGGAAGGCACTAAAGTTAAATAAACGAATGAATTAGTAGTTAAGAAAGAGCGTAAAAAAGAAACAAGGATTTTCTTTAAAAAGAAGAGAGAGGCAAAATCGTCTATAACATAATTTTCGATAGGAATGAGTTTCTATAAGGATTTAACGTATTAGTATAAAAAAGCATGAGAATACCAGTTCTTCTTCTTATCGTGTAGGTATAGTCAAGTGTGTGGCGAACTTGGCTAACCCTGGTGTCAGAGTTTTCAAACCGCACAATGGCCTCTGACTTGGTTTTAACGACTGTAGTCAATCGACAACAGCCGGGATCGACAGCTTAACGTGCCCTCCGAAGCACGGAAACGCTCGTGGTAAATTTCCACTTTGGTCACCCATCAGGTTCCCTGCCTCTGTGTACGTTGCTTAACCTCACTGATCGGCTGAGATCAGCGAGAGCCACTGGGCTACGAGCGCTTCATACCAGTGAACTTGTTTGACTTTTATCCTATGAAATCAAGTGAGCGTCCTCTGAATTCTGCCGCCCCTAGGACGCTGCCGCCCCTAAGCCGCGGCCTATACGGCCTATTGACAAATCCAGGACTGATTTAACGCAATCAGGGGGCAGGTGGATCGTATCACAATACCGTTTTTTAATTACCGATTTATTATATAAGAAGGTTACTAAAGTTAATGTAATATGAGCCATATTAAATCCAGCCCTGAAAGCAAGGCCCGCCTGATTCGCCAATTCCAGGTCACTGGTCAAGTTTAGGCCCTGGAAGGCGAGCTATTTCTATTATATGTGATATTTCCATTTTCTCTTTTTATCAATTTCATCTGTTCATCGAAGGTTGTTAGGAAACTAATATCATCTTGAGAAGTTACTGGAGCGTTTTCTAAAATTACGTCTGACATTAGCATTTTAGGTAGGAATAAACGTATTTATTTTGTTAATACAAGATGGTTTAATCATCTCCAACTTTGTTTGATGTTAGATAATATTAGAGATATACTCGTAAGTCTGGCTGTAATAAAAGATATTAGTACGAAATCTTTCAGATACAAGGGGATAATGTTATGTTCTGAAGCTTATACTGCTTTAAACGGAAATTTTGTATTCCTTTTTACGAATATTGTGTGCCTGGAGGAGTGTGAGATTTGGCATAAATATTGAAAATAGGTACTGTATTATTTTGATCATTAACACAGGTTACTACTAAATAAGGATTGAACAGTATATTAGTAAACATTAGTTTAATTTTTACTGTAACATAGCGTTTTTGGGGTTCCGTACCTCGAAAGGAAAAAAACAGAACCCTGATAGGATCATTTTGTCCGTCCGTCCGTCCGTCTGTCTGTCAAGACCCTTTTTTGCAGGAACGCATGGAGGTAACAAGCTGAAAATTATATCAAATACTCAAGTTTACTGTCCCTTGGAGCTGTGAAAAAATCAAACTTCTAAGCCAACGCAATCAAAAGATACAGCCGTTTATATGCCTCAAATTTCCACAAATTTTCGACACTTCAAAACCTACAGGCACAGAATAAATACTACAGGATACTTCCCGTGAACTCAGAATCTTGAAATTTGGTAAGAAGCAACGCCTTACAGCACAGATAAAGGAAAAATTGCGAAAACCGTAAATTTGTAGTTACATCATAGAATAAAAATATTTGTAATAATTTTAAACTTACTACCCTTTCCCTCATGAACGCGTAGAGGTATTAAATTGAACTTTTACTTATATACCTAGAGGTTTGTACGGAACCCTCAGTGCGCGAGTCCGACTCGCACTTGGTTGTTTAAAAAAAAAATATTTATGCTACTTCTCTCTGCCGTGTTTAAAAATATCAACCATAATGGGTGAGGTTCTGCTAATAACTTTGCTCGATAAATAACCTACATAACAGTCTTCCTAATTACTCAATATTATCATATAATTCCAGATAATTTATGATGAATTTGCTTTTATGTTTAACAAATATTCCTTGTACTTGGTATATTTTGTGTTACATCTGAAAACTCGAGATGAAAGTGATGGATTACCTTAATTATAGTTTAATACAGGGCTTCCCAAACTACTATGCATCGCGGTATTTTCCCAGGAGCGTCGCGAGGCGTTCCACATCGATTTTTCTTCTAGCGATGACGCGACCCAATCGAGTGAGCCGGTCTTAAAAAGTAACCCTTTTCTTCATTTTTGTAAATATTAGGTGACTTTAAATTAGTTAGCGAAAATTAAGAATATGAATCGGCTTACGAAACTGAACATCTTTCCCTTAGGAACATATAGATCGAAATGTGAAAAAATGTCACCTCCATACAACTTGTGTGATCATCTGATTTGCCTTTGTAAGGGAAATCGTTTTTTTTTTCACACTTTCATATTGATTCCTTGTGAAAAGTTATTCAGATTCATGGGGAGGACCACACCTTAAATTTTCCCTAACTAATAAAATCACCCCATTTAATTTTTTTCGTGTGTCTGTCTTTTCCTCTGTAATTGAGTTAAAAGTAGTTTTCTTAACTGTTAAGATGCGTAAGAGCGAAAGCGCGTTGAAAAGAAATAATAAGTTTAAAAGAGCGTCACCGTGAAAAAATTTTGAGAAGCCCTGGTTTAATAAATTACAGTCTAATAAGTATATGATAATGATTTCTGCGCGAACATTTGCTGGAGAGAACTTTGAAGGTTTTATTAAACAACTTTTCAACACATTTGCTCATAAAGTGGGTCTTATGTCATTGTTATAAGGTTAATTATTTTTACCCAGCCCGTGCGTTATAAAAATAAAACACAAGTACGTTATGGTTTTATTTTCTAAATTTCAGCGAAGAGATCAGCATATAAAAATATAATTCCACTAAATTATTTAAATTTAACAGAAAATTATCATTTATTTATGCTTAAATGGTGAAACTATTTTATATAGTTCAGTATTTTTACTTATTTGTCTGTGTAGCATACTTGTCAATGTGAATCTCATTTTGCGAGCGAAAAAAGAAAAAAATTATCGCACCTCTTTTCAGATGTTTTCACTTGGTTTTCACAAACGGCATTTTTATTTTCATCAGATTGTGAAATTGTCAGAAATACAAAGTGCAGAACGGAAAACCTACGTGGGTACACCGCCAGAAATACTTTCCGAGGCGCAACATGCAAGTGATAGTTTGTTGCCGTCAAAATAAAAGGAAAGTTTGTATTTATTTCTTTCCTCGCAAATGTGTTGAAAAACGTCGTAGACACACGTGCGCATCGGATACACTTGTATGTACATAATGTACTATTATCATAATAATCATATTCATAATCGTTTATGAATAGAATAATCATATCTATAGTGTAATAGATAAGACTGCTTTTACCATATCTTCTTATTTTTTTCGGTTTCTATGATATCTTGTAAATATCTTCTTGGATATATCTGTCACGGTAACGTTGCCAAACCCGTAATATTGTAATTTGACTTAGTAAGATTATAAACTCTCGGCACTTCGTGAACTGCCCAATTATTTTTCACATTGATGGACTTTTTTATAATATTAATGCAACCTGACCGAACCCAAAAAATCCTAACCTAACCCAACATGACCTAACTTAGCCTAATTTTATGCTGGCGGCCGTTAAAGTTTGAGATTATATTACACTTGTGAAATTTTAATATTTCGATTTTTTCCATTTTCCGATGGCATATCCAACGCTAAGACACCTGCCAAGATGTTTGTCACGTGTACGAAATAATATAAGTGGTTCTGGAAAGCGAGTAAAGATGTGACTACAGATTAAAAGTGACACGGCTTTGCTTGATCCATCTCCGCTTTTCACTTTATATTCAACTAGCTTCCCGTCCCGTTGGAGTTTCGGAAATGAATTATACACATAAATCTTATTCTTGAATCACTCCGTCCATTCGTGAAAACTAACGTCGTAATCAGACAAACGTGACAAGTAATTTTGTTTTACAATATACTAGCTTCCCGCCTGGGACTTCGTTCCCGTGGAAATTTCGGGAAAGAATTATACATATTATAAACCTTCCTCTTGAATATTGAAATCCGTTCCGTAGTTTTTGAGTTTATCGCGTTCAGACAGACGCACGTAGCGAGGGACTTCGTTTTATAATCTTAATCTATACTAATATTATAAAGAGGAAAGATTTGTACCTATTTTTGTATGTTTGTATGTTTGTAACGAATAGGCTCCGAAACTACTGGACCGATTTCAAAAATTCTTTCACCATTAGGATGCCACATTATCCCTGAGTAACATAGGCATAGGGGTAATTTTCCCGAATTCCCACGAGAACGAAGTCCCGAGCGGGATGCTATATATATATATATATATATATAATATAAAATGCTAATGTAAGGACAGGGTTTTCTATAACACCACCAACTCAAATTAACTTCCCGTTGGGGTGGTAAATACCCCTTGTGGTCTCACGGTGAAAGTAAGGGAGTTTGGTCGCGGTGGGTTGAAGTGGGTGGTTGTGGGTGTCAAAAATGTAAATAAATATATATCTGTCCTTTTCTAACTCATGAAAACTTTTGAAAATTTCTTAACATTTTTGGAATGACATAGAAAACTCCAAAATGTGTGCAACTGTTACAGTTAATCTAGAATGTTCTAGAAGGTTAGAACCAAACCAAGGTTAGAAATTTACAAAAAGTTCCAAAACGTGTTCAAATCGATTTTGAATTATCTAGAAAGTTCTACAAATTTCTGGAATGATTTAGAAAGTTCCAAAATGTCTTCAACTGTAAAAATCGATCCAGAATGTTTTAGAAAGTTCAAAAAATTTCTTGAATGATCTAGGTAGAAAGACTGCAACTGTTAAAATCGATATGGAATGTTCCAGAAATGTCTGGAATGATCTAGAAAGTTCCAAATTGTGTGCAACTGTTAAAATCGATATGAAATGTTCTAGAAAGTTCTAGACATTTCTGGAATGATCTAGAAAGATTCAAATGTTCTGGAATGATCTAGAAAGTCAATCAATCCGAAATGTTCTTGAAGGTTCCAAAAATTTATGAAATCAATTAATTATCAAGGATTTCTAGAATTTTCTAAAGCCATAATATTCTAGAGTATTCTAGAACAATCTACTATTATCAAAACATTTTATAAAGGTACAGGGTGGTCTGTCATTACCGGGAATAATTTTGATCGTTCTAGAATGTAGCAGAAAATTAAAAAATAATTTGAAAATTCTAAAAAAACTCAGGATAAGCTGTCATGTTCTAGAATGTTCTTTGAAATTTCAAAAAAAATCGAGAACATTTAAAAATAAATTAAAAAATCTAAAAAATTAAGGATAAGCTGTCATAGTTAATCTGCTTCTTAGGATGGTACCAGATTGAGACTTGTTTGCTGACCGGTTGTCCCATATTTTTAAGGTTTTGTGAAAGCTTGTAACTTTATTTTTATTTTATATAATACTTTAATTTTATAGTTCCTTTACAGTGATCTCATGTTTTTCTATTTTATTTTATGTTTTACTTTATTAAATAAATACATAATAGTTGCGAATAATCTTGAATGTTCTGGTATTAGAAATTTCGATCTGGTTATGCGATGTATTTTAACCCGAGCAACGCCGGGTTTCGCTGCTAATATAGTATGATTTAACAGCTTGGGATGTTTTGGTCTTCAAACTACACACTGCAAGCATGAAGAATCTCATCAAGTATACACCGATGGAGTCAAGTTCTAACGGTATTAAATTCAAAGGTTATAATACTTACATATCTAATTAAACAAAACATTTTCTATAATGGTATTTTTACGAAGTTCTATCAAAAAGTAAAAACAAAACATATCAACTATAATCAACCTTTGGAATATTCTTCGTACCATAGATAGACAAACTAGCATTAATGACTTCTGCTTTGCACATTTTTTATTTTATTTACTAGCCCATATACGTCCCCACCGATGGACATGGGTCTCCCTTCGAAACACGAAGGGGATGTAAGGCGACTACAGCACCTAAATTACGATTTTATGATGCGTAGATAAGCATGACGCACTGCATTAAATCGAAGAAAAAAATACTACGGTAATATTCAGGACATAAACTAGATAAGTAGTTTGCTGAAAACATGATTCAGCACTTTTGGTTCGATAGAAAAAGCTCACAAAGTCACCTCTAAATACCAATATTGTGTATCTTTTAAGCTGTAAAAACGACAGTAAAATGTACACAGGAATTTGAATTTGCTATCAAAATGTTCGTGATTGAACACTCTCGATAAGTAGTTAACGCGTTTTTCGATTTAAGCTGTAACCTTTCCATAAATCTCATTTTTCTAACTTTCGAACATGTTTTTACGCACGCACGCTTTCATAGTCCGTAAACTTCGTGTATCGACACTGTTCGCACTGCCGGCACAGGCCTGTTGAAAGACGGAGATGGCATTATTCCTATGTCATTCCTAGAGTCGTATCCTCACCGTCTGTTTATGTCTAATACTTGTAATACGCATGCTGGTGAGCGTCTACCGCTTCAACGCATTTTGAACATGTATAATGATAACTTACTTCATATAGATATTTTTTCTTTGTCATATTATTCATTTAGAAAGATCGTGTATCTAACCTTGCTAAGTAATCAATAAAAATGTAAAGATTAAGTATGTCATGCTCTGGGAGTTCTAAGTCACGCTTTAAACATTCACTAGAAAATTAATTTTGTTATATTTTAGTAAAAGTGTTTCTATCTATGTTTCTTAAATCACATATTTAGATTGTTTGTGAAAACTGTGTGTAAAGTCTCTTAAGTGTTTATATTTAGATGTGGAAAACGATGCTGGCTGTACTATTAATCATAGTTATTGTTATTTAGATGAGTAAGTACATATAGTATTGCTGTTTGTTATCCTGAATAAAATAAAATAAAATAAAAATAAATAAAATAAATGTGTGCTGCCTTAATCGGGTGCTGTAGTCACCTTAAGCATAGTCCGCCACGCTAGTTGGTGGACCGCGCGCCTTTCAAAAATGAATTTTCATAGATATGCGGGTTTCACCACCATGTTTTCCTTCACCTCTGAGCAAGTGATAATTATTGAAAAATCCATACATTAATCCGAAAAGACGAACTCAGTAGTACAGGCCCGCACAAGGATTTGAACCCACAACCTTCACAAGTCCGGTCACAAGTCTGGCTTGTTACCAACTCTGCTTTCACTGCTTTTACAGCATAATTAAGAGAAACTTTTGTAGTTTGACTTTCCAGTTCCATGAACTTCTCTTCGCCAAAACTACGGTAAAACTTCGACTTCAGCTGTCGTTTTCAGTCCAACATAACTAAAACGTTTTCCGAATGTCGTAGCGTTTCACTACGAACTACGAAGCTACGACGTAGCTTTGCTACATAAAATATGGGAGTTGCGGGAAATAAATTAATACCATTAGTTATTTATTAGAAGCATTAATGTTAATGAATCCAAGGAAGCTTGATCAAAACCTTATGGCCTCTGCTTATTTGCGTATTTTTTGATCTTGTATGTAAAATGTTATACTGAACATAAACAAAAAAAAGTATTGCAGTATTATACAGGGTGCAAGGGGCAACTTAGCAAACACTGAAACCTTGAATTCAGATCATCATTCTGAATAATATCAATTCATTACTATCGTGATTTGGCTGTTTCCCCGCTTATCTTATTAACCATTTAATAGGTTTTGATGCAGTTTTTAATCTTAAGAAAACTATAAGCTTTCTATGCATAAAGCTAAATAAAAGTTGTACTTACGCATAATATATCAACGGATGAAACCGGGACAGGCCACTATAGTATAAAATAAGTCACGTCTTAAATCCTACATAATCCCCTACCGCGCAGAATTCCCCGGTGGGCATATTATAAGCACGTTGAAACAATTTTTGGTGTCTGTGACACGATGGAACCCTGGGGGGTTTACCTCACTTTCGATCATCCGGGCTCAGTTTTATATTATAAGATAGCATGCATTAGGGAATCTTATTTTTCGCAGCTTTTAGCGTAACTTGTAAAGATTTAAGCGCACATTGCACTGGTATAAAAACACGCGATATCTGGTAGAACAAATTGCCTTTTTTTAGAACTCTGTTAAAACACACATGTTTATATAAAACCGCGGCTCATTTCAAATTCTCTTTCTGTTATTTATTTTCCTGTATTCAAATATTGAGTCCATTCGAATTCATCAATTAAATTTTCATTTGGCAACTCATAATGAAATTCAACCGAAATTCGAGAAGCGGCCGACTTTGGGAACCCTTTGAATAAAATAAAACTGTATTAAATAACCAAAGGTACTATTTACGTAAAACTGAATTCAATTTGTTAAGCAAGGCACAAAGGGTTTTGTTTAATAATAAATATTTTAGAACGAACAACTGATAAACATTGAACCGAGGGCGGGGAGATCAAATTACAGATTACTAGCTTTTCGCCCGCGATTTCATTCGCGTTGTAAATTATTTTTCAACACATTTGCTCATAAAGTGGGTCTTATGTCATTGTTTTAAGGTTCATAATGATATGTATTACCCAGCCCGTGAGTAATAAAAATAAAGCACAAGTACGTAATGTTTTTTTTTCTTAATTTCAGCAAAGAGATCAGATCTTATTTTATATTTAAAATTAAGTGTAAATATTAAACTATTTGTAAATAAAAATATAATTTCACTAAATCATTTAAATTTAACAGGAAATTATCATTTATTTATGCTAAAACGTGAAAATATATAGTTCAGTATTTTTTATTATTTGTCTGTATGGCATACTTGTCAATGTGAATCTCATTTTGCGAGCGAAAAAAGAAAAAAAAGTAATCGCGCCTCTTTTTACCCGACTGCCAAAGAAGGAGGGTAATGTTTTCATTTTAGATGTTTTCACATGGTTTTCACTTGGTTTTCACAAACGGCATTTGTATTCATCAGATTGTAATTATATTGTCAGAAATACAACACAAAAAATGTCTTCTTCAAGTGCAGAACAGGAAACCTACGTGGGTACACCGCCAGAAATACTTTCCAAGACGCAACATGCAAGTGATAGCTTGTTGCCGTCAATATCAAAGGAAAGTTTTTATTTCTTTCTTTCCTCGCAAATGTGTTGAAAAATGTCGTATGACACGCGTGCGCATTGGATATTATACATTCTCGGCTCCATTGAGCCCTCGCCTTCGGCTCGGGCTCTAAACTCGCCTCTAATGTAATATCCAACTTAGCTCACTTGTAGCATAATGTACTATTACATCACTTGACGGCCGGTTTGGTCGAGTGGTAGTGACGCTGCCTCTTGATCGGCGGTCCTGGGTTCGATCCCCAGTCGGGGCAAACCTTTGTGTAAAAAGCAGATGTTTGTTCTCGGGTCATGGGTGTTTGTGTTTGTCTTTGTGTGTTTTCCAGGGGACCCACGACACAAGGGAAAACCTTACTGTGGGCCTTTGAGTGTGTAGCGTTTTATTTATTTATTTATTTTATACTTTTCAGCGCTATTCCTGTGCAAAACCTATTCAAGAAAGCCTTTCTATTCACACTTTTTAAAGAATATTAAAAGAACAATGTCTTTCGAGACTGTATGAGCATATATATATATTGGAAGAAAAAGAACCTCCTAGCTATATTCAAAATCCTGAACCAGTATCACTCAAAGAACACATTTATGAAAAAAAATTTTTTTTAAATATTTTTTCAATGGGAAAAGTTCATTTCTGTCTAAACGTAGACATTACTCCAAAACCAGGTACGCGCTCGGAGGGTGCGCCCGAGTGGTGTCTACGTTTAGGAAATAAAAAAATCCCCCCCCCAAAAAAAAAAAAGAAGTGTTCAGTAAGTGATACTGGTTCAGGATTTTCAATAAAGCTAGGTAAATTCGATCTTATCCTCTCGGGTGGTCAATCAGCCCATGAAACTGAACAACTTTCCCTAAGAACAAATGCCGAAATACGAAAAAAAATTTTTAACTTCCCATACAAATTGCATCAGCTGATAAATCATTTTGCATGGGAAGTCAAACATTTTTTTTCGAATTTCGGCATTTGTTCTTAGGGAAAGTTGTTCAGTTTCATGGGCTGATTCACCACCTGAGAGGATAAGATCGAATTATTTAACACTCTGTTATATGTATACATATATTTGTGTATGATATGTATTTAGATTATGTTATTCTACTTAATGTATAAATATCCGTTTATTGTTATTGTATTTATGTAGTCTTTTATCGGTAAACACTGTGCGCAAATCTCTCTACCCCTAATACTATTTTTACCTGACTGCGCGACGCAAAGGAGGGTAATGTGTATAACAGCCTATGTATGTATGTATGTTTGTACCTTTGTGGCACTATTTAGACCAAACTCGTGGGCTGATTCTGATGAATGATACGTCGTTGGATTCATCATGACGGCGCAAATGTCATAGAAAGTATAAAAATTTGGAAAAATCAAAATAGCCGATTTTGGACGCCATAATGTGAAAAAGAAAAAAATGAAAATCGACAAACTATGTCAAGTGGGGTATCGTTGAACAGGTATTTAAAAATCAATTATAGGTTTTTTATATCGTTTTTCAATCAGAATTACCGTTTAGGATCTATAACGATTTAAAGTTGGTTAGTAACGATTTTCACTCAAATATAGGCTTTTAATATTTTATACAACTAATGAGAAAATAAATACACAAATATAAATATCAGACCCTAATTAAAAAGTGTAAAATAAAATAAAAAAACCCGACTGCGTAGTAAAAACCGAAAAGAAAAAAACAAGTAAGTTCAGTAGTCGAGACTTTTGTTATTAAATATTATTGAATGGACATAAAGATTTTAACAGTTGGGACCCATCAAAAATCCGGCGTCCTAATAATGGGTCCCGTCTCTTAAATTTTTTATGTTATTCTATAATATTCAATAACAAAAGTCTCGACTACTGAACTTACTTGTTTTTTTCTTTTCAGTTTTTATTACGCAGTCGGGTCTTTATTTTATTTTATTTACTTGTTAGGCTGGCTGGAAGATTCCTTCATGATAGTTACCGTGCTTTTCACTCACACACTCAAACATATTAGCAGATTCGGGTATAGTGTCAATTTTCCATAGACATAGAAAATAGTATTTTTTTTAATGAAACGGGAAAACAAAGAGACTTCGCCCATAATACAGCCAAATTCTTGACTGCCTTTATAGACTCTTATACTACGCTCGTAAAGAAAAACACGGAACCATCATCAATATTTTATCATTTTGGTAAGAACACAGAAAATAAAGAAATTGAACATAAATATGTAACTCTGTTTGTCTCAATTTAGAGCACTCGTCCAGAACGAGATAAAATATGCATGTTATGGGCAGTGGATCTATGGGGCGAACTAGAAGCGGACCAAGTTAATGCTCCATACATATTCAAGGTCTCGTTGCTTGCATATTAACGGAGCCAGACGACAACACAATGACCCTTAATCCTCTCAAACTGCTATTATGCTGGACGAGATTCAGGTAAATTAGGTAATAAGGGACGCACCCTGGGCCTTACTTATTAAAAAACCTGCCACAAAGGCTTCTCACGGGAGTAACTGCCTCTGTAGATGGAAATTTCTTGGTTAAAATATCCCTTGAGAAGAGTTTTGTAAGACTTGACTCGTACTTAACTTTTGAAACTGTTTTTTAATGTGATAGATGTAAAAACGGCTATATTTTTAAAACTTGTTGTGTTTGTACAGGTACAGAAACCATCACGTTAACCCATTTTAATTCCAATACTGTGCTTATAGAGACAACATAGAGAAATTTATATGGTAGCGTGAAGTGCTGTCCCCTTTACAGTTTGCATTAAACATTGCAACTGCATAAATACTACAAAAAATTAGACAGGTTTTGAAATAAAGTTTAACAGTTTTTTGTATGGAAAATTCACTTACACCGGTGGTGTTAAAGTGGTATTACAATGTTTTTGTGGTAAAGACACTTAATTTTTTTTTTGTTATTAACTCGAAGCTCAAAGGTCTTTAATATACACGATAGTGTATTTTGACTTTGACTGTGAATAAAAACAGTTTTCTTCCGAGAAGAACAGGCAAGAAATTCTGGAGGTTGCCCTTTCCAAAAACAATTACTTTCCTTAATGTCTATTTCCAAATGCCTTAAATCTAAATTAACTCTAGAGCTGGGCAGTACATTCCCGAGGTTGCTTGTCTGACAGATAATCAGGTATTTCAATAAGATATTCCTTCTATGCACCACGTCGCATCAATCGTATTCACTCGAGATATCCATGTTGTACTACTACGAGTAGGTGAATAAAATAAACGAGAAGAGCGAAGAGTAATAAAAGTCCAAACTCCGGCGAATTTACGGACTTTTAATTAGAATGACGGGACTGTGTGAATTCTGTTGAATAAGAGTCAAATAAAATTATGAACTCGTGACTAATCCTCGTTTTCCACGTAATTAATATCTAAAATGAAGCTGTTTCTTAGGAGTCTAGCAACTAAGGAGGCAATAAAAAAATTTGTTATTTTCGGTCAATTTCGATTAAACCGATTTTAGTTGGTCGTATATTACGCTGTTTGGTTTATATTTTCAGTTTAAGTCACTTAGCGCGAAATTAATATATTACTTCTTCACATCATCATGTAAATACCTACGAGTATATTTTCCTACCGTAAAACCAAAAGTCCTGACATGAAATAAATGGAACATTGGAGTAAAATATTTCCTTTGGCTATGAGAAACATAACGCAGCTCATGAAGGCAGAATTACTAAGTGTATCCGCAGCAGCAGAAGTACTAAGTAGAAGAACAAAAGGTTTACCTAAAATTTCTTTTTAAATAAAAACACTAGATGAAGTCGCGTTTATTCCCAGTAAACCATACGAAACCACGAAGCTATGAATAAAAACCAACAAGAATATAATCGTAGCTTCATAACGGAAGCTTTTAATTTGTACTTAGCCCTTTTAATTAAAACACGGTTTCGGTCGACGATTAAAAATGTTGGAAAACATTGAACGCCATATATAACATATTTCATAATAGATTTTTCAAACTACAAATCAGAAGAAAGTAGAACTAAGAAGAATAAAGGAATAAAGTTTTTTTGATACTACCCACTTACCTACAACGTGGCATCGCTGCTGACTTACAATGTTAATTTAAACTTGGTACCTTATCGCGTTCCTGACAAAAATAATACTGACAGACAGATGGATCACAATATTGTCGTCTAATATTTTATTTTTCCTTTTACGCCATGGGAGCCTAAAAATATCATTGATTTCCTATTAAGTTAAGCTTCTTCATAACAATTTTGGTAAATCCCTATTTTTTAAAGAAAATCCTTTACCAGAGACCATCTATAAACCGTTGCGATCATAAAAAGTAATAAAAACTAGCTTTATTGCGGAATATAAAGTCATGTAAAAATTGCATGGTTGAGTTGTAAAATAGTAGTAGTGCCCCATGACTCCGTTGTTTGGAATTATTCCAGTAAAATTTCCAAAAAAAGTCAGTCATATAATATAATATATAATATTTGTCCTAATATAAATAATTAAGAACACTACTAAAAATAAATAATTAAACCTATAAAATAATATAGGTTGCCATTGATTTTTATTTGCACAGAAAACTAGATGTCAACCCAGGAGTTCGTTATCTGCTAAAAGTCACATAAGTTGGATCGCACTGTTTTTTTTTTAAATCGGATATAATGGGCTACTGATCTGAAAAAGCACTTTTCTGTTCACAAGTACGTGTTATTGTGTGGCAGAGTCGTGTTAAAGGGTTGTTTCCTTTTCCGGGTTACTCTTTTAAAATTCTTTACCGCAAAATGTGATTTGGTTGGGTTTGTATCGATATTGTCGTTTCGATAGTCGCTAATGATAAAATCCTTTTCCATGCATGCTATTTACGAGTAGATTTTATAACATTTTTATGTATGTAGTCGGTAGACTATATTGTGAGTAGTTTTCACAAAACTGCCTTTATGATCCGCTGAGGTTTTGAGGAAGCACGCTAAAGAACACAAGTTTATCATCATCATCATAATGTCAGCCGCAAGACGTCCAATGCTGGACATAGGCCTCCCCCAGGGACCTCCACCTCGATCGGTGCTGCGCCACCCGCATCCAGCGGCTTTCCGCAATCTTTACCAGATCGTCGGTCCACCTTGTGGGAGGCCTTCCTACGCTGCGCATTCCGGTACGTGGTTGCCACTCGAGGACTTTTCTGCCCCAGCGGCCATCAGTCCTACGAGCAATGTGCCCTGCCCACTGCCACTTAAGGTTAGCAATTCTTTGGTCTATGTCGGTGACCTTGGTTCTCCTGCGGATTTCCTCATTTCAGATTCTATCGCGCAGAGAAACTCCGAGCATAGCCCTTTCCATCGCTCTTTGAGTGACCTTGAGCTTTCTTATGAGGCCCAATGTAAGCGACCACGTTTCAGTGCCGTACGTCATCACTGGCAACACACACTGGTCAAAGACCTTCGTCTTTAGACACTGCGGTATTTGGGAGGAGAAGATAGTTTGCTACTTCCCGAACGCTGCCCAACCGAGTTGGATTCGCCTATTGACCTCCTTCTGGAAGTTGGACTTACCTAGCTGGAGTACTTGTCCCAGGTAAACATATTCGTCGACAACTTCCAGAGTAGAGTTTACTCAACACAAGTTACACAAGTTAACATAAGTTACCTAATGAAAAAACTCCTTGATACAGTTTTAAAAGATTTTAATAACATTCTTGTTATTTTATTTAAAATACTCGAGACAATTGCTTTAAGGGAATCGAGTGGTGTGTTCTATCCTATTATTAAATTCAAAAATAAAATTTTGACTCAAAAGAAATAAATTGAAATCCCTGGCGATAAGTCGTAACTCTTCGAGTTCTTTGATTGCTTGGCGCAGGTACTTGAATAGAAAGTAGACAGAGTAATTAAATATACCTGTAAATTTGAGGAAAGAGCTTTTATGATTTTCTGAAAATCTCTTATCATGTTTATTTGGGACTATAATTTCCTGAAACACTGAAATGGTAGGGCAACATCCATTGATGAATCGAGTAAACAGGTGTACTCTTAAGATTTTATAATAGTAACCTCTGACCTACTTGATAATTAAATTAATTAAAGGTAGGTAAAGGTGGAATGTTTGCCTTCAGTAACACGAAAAGAACAAAGTTATGTTTTGACAGGAAAGTAATGGTTGATGTATTTCCTAGGACAGTTGTAACAAACATATCTAAGAAATTTCAGAAAGCTAACCGCGGAAGGTGAAGCTAGTATTCGTAATTAAAATTATCAAAAACATAAACGTGAGTGAGCTACTTAGCTCTTTCTGAACTTTCTGAACTTTCTACAGAACTTTCTGATCAAAAAACTTGCGAGGCAAGGTTATAATGCTTTTAATTACTTGTTTACAAGCATTTTTAGAAATATACATGAGTCTATGAATTATTAGATCAATCACCTACAATAATTTGAATTCTGAACTACGTACTTCACTGTTGTTTCGTTTTATTTTTTCGCACAGGGACATTTGAAAGGTTGGAGCGTGACAAAGGCTACTTCTCCAAAATAATTAATTAGCTCAAAATTAATAAGTAAATTATAAATTGGAAATATTAAATCAGAGCTATTGATTGGAAAGTAGTTATGGCTCATGTTCTGTTCAGAATACACACGGCTAACCACAATGACCGAATCTGCGCAATTATCTGTATTTCATTGGTTCTCGAATATTTCACAGGATTGCGCGTTTAAAAATCATCCGCAAAAAGACATAGTACAGCGTGAATTTATTGTGAAGTTTAATTAGTCACTTTGTCAGCTTCGGGGAGCGTAAAGCTATCTATTGTACGGAATATTTCTGACCATTGCATTGCAGCCGGTTATATTGTTATTAAAAACTCCAAAGATGTCCTATCGATCAATCTGAAAAAGTCCGTTCTGAAGTGCTTACAGTGAACAAAAACTATATTTGTTAACAAGACCTTTTTTTTTATTTTTTTTTATTATAAGATGGGTTAACTCTTGACCTCAATCTTGACCATAAGGTCAAAGATGAGGTCGACGATGGAGCGAGTTAACCCAGAAAATGCCTATAAAGGCACTAGTACTCCTACGCACCGACGGAACACAGCAAGCTGTTTGGCGTCGGACTTCGGTAGGAGGGTGGTGGCGAACCAGACGGCCCTTTACAGAGCCTACCACACGGCATGAGACCATAGGACGACACCTCAGATCCCGAAAAAAATGAAGTGTCGTTGTCTGGGATGGATTACTAGGAGGCAGGTCTCATTTGTGTTTCCTTAGTCGCCTCTTACGACACCCACGGAAAGAGATGGGGTGGTGTTATTCTCAACCGATCACCACCTTTAATCATTTGAACTAAAATAAAAGTTCTCAGGTTTCAAAAAATAAAGGAAGTTAGTAAGCCCTCCGTGAAGATATCTCTAAGGTTAACTCGCTCCATCGTCGACCTCATCTTTGACCTTATGGTCAAGATTGAGGTCAAGAGTTAACCCATCTTATAATAAAAAATAAAATATAAAATTCAACGCGGCGTGGATCCAATTAAAGTGTATAAAGTTGTGTCAAAAGAAAAAAGGACTTCTTTACTACTTAAAATACGTAACGCATACAATTTCCATGTATAATATCAGCGTGCCAAGGTTTTATGGTTGTCGTAAACTCATGTTCACCACGCAGTGTCACGACAAATGTGCGAGATATGTCCTTGTTTTGAAGCAGCCATACGGTTTATGTGTCTGCGGATAGCTAACAAGTGCCGAGATGGGATGGATATGATAACATATACTGCCTATGTATACCAAATGCGGTTAGATATTTCTTACATGTGTAAACAGATAGTTAAAGCACATTTCACTGAACTGATAGGTTTTATTTGATTTTTTAACTATTACGCCTATTGGTTTTCTTGGAGCGACTTCTTTCGAACAGGTTTATGAACCGTTATACCGTTATACGAATAATTTGAAACGACTATATGGGCTGGTAACAAAAAAAACTAACATTAGCAGTTTTTGTCAGTTTAATCGGTTAAGGTTGCTTAAACGGTCAAAGTCACGGGCAAGATACTATAAAATAAGTTTGAAAATAGTTAAGTAAATATAAAAAAATACATTGAAAATTTAAATGATTACGCATATATGTGTTGTGTATAAATATTAATATAGGCGCAGTTCGTCAAGTGTAGAGAATCTTATTACGTTGTTGGCGGCATTTTTACTTTGCAAAATTACTATGGTAATGGCCAATCTGTAGACCCAGAAAGAGCAAGAGTAATACTCACAAAAAAAAAATAATGAAAGTCTTTCCTCCGACCATTCTATATCGCGTTTTCGCCATATTTTTCACAAGTAACCTTTTTTGTCCCAGAATTTGTCTCACAATATTTCGTTGGGTAATATTTAAATAAGGACAATTAATAAAATAAAGAACAAAGAACATATTTAAATTAATTTATGCCTTTCACCGACTGGATGAAAGAAATAAGTAATTTACATTCAATTTAATCGCTTTATCTCTGTCATATAAAGCATGAAATGGGTTTCCTTTGACCGACATCAAGTTAATCAGACCTGACATCATAAGTTTAACATGGGGTTTTTTTATGATAAAATTATTAATCTCATAGTATATGAAATAAATTTCCTTATGAAGTAATATTTTTTTTGTTAGAAAGAAACAAAGAATGACAAATTTATTGTTTCAGACATTACAACACATACAGGGTGTAAATGACAGCTTAGCAAATAATTAAATGGTGGAATCTACCCATAGCTATCATCAGCTATAAGTAATGATTTTTTCCCGGAAACGTCATGTTAAGGAGTTTTCATTATTTACCTACTTTGGCGCTACGCAACGTATTGTAAAACCACGCCGCGATGCCATCGGAGTTCGATGTCATTGCTGGTTTTCGTGTTTTACGTTGTAAAGATTGTTTTTATTGCAAAATGGATTGTATTCGATTAAATAATAAAAATGTATGCAGAAAATATTAGAAAATATGAAAAAAAATGAAAATTTTCCGGAGTAAAATTCCGCTGGAGAATCGTTCAGAATGATTGTTTGAGTCCAAGTTTTTAGTTTTTGCTAAGCTTTCTTTTACACTCTGTATAACAGGCAAACAAGTTATTGTTAAAACAAGCTTTAGATCGCTATGTGTTGTATGGTCTGAGACAAAGGGTCCTCAACTCAGCTATGTATATTTCGACTCGGGAATCAGAATATGAGACCGCGAGCCCCAACGCTGGTTTTCAGTGAGTCCCATAACCAAGTGACGGACGAACGTCCTAAGACGAGACAGAAAATTATTAGCAAAAAATTATTAGTCCATGCCTTTGTTTACCGGTTCAGTTATTTTATTAATATTTGTTTTTTTTAATACAGCTCTTCATGAGTAAGTTTACATGTTTTTAAAACTAGACATACTATACGCGAAAATACAAAATATTTACTATTTATTTTTTAATACCTAAGCTAGCAATGGGATATAATATTTAATTATTAATACCAGCGATGGTTTCTAGCTATAACATCCAGTTCTCAAATCTTCCACGGCCATGTCCCGAATTTTTATTGCCATTTAATTTTAAATCAACCTTTCGATCTCCTGTTACCTCTCGGGAAAAAGTAGTAGATGAAGGAAAAAGTCAACTCGTTCATGAAACTGAAATAACTTTGAAATGAAAATTAAATACATAATATATTTTGCTCACTGTGCGTGGCCTAAGAACCACCTGAACCTCTGTCTATCTCATTCGGGCTAATAGACGTATACATAAATGAATTATGTTGCCGCTAATACTCGAAGTGCGGTTACACCTAGTTTTACCCGGCTAAAAACTTAAGATTAGCCGACTTATCTAAACGTAGCCTAACCAAAGTTTCGCCGGCTGATCTTAAGTTTATGTTTTCACACCTACCTTTTAGCCGCAATGACATGGAACACATTATACTAAAAATTTATGGCTGGGAAACAAAAATATATTCGAAATAGCGGTAGTTACCTGCTCTTAGGTTGACTACGGAATTCGTAGCTCCGTAGACCGTAGAACCGCTACGAGATCCGATATTGAAATGCAAGTCAAGTGTGAAAGTGGAGGTTTCTTGGAAAATCTCAGGTAAAATGAAATAGTTGGATATTATATAGCCAGAGAGATTATAATAGAGGTGATACGCTTAATGGTGTAAAATAAGACTAGATTTAGAAACGTGGCGTTAGCGTGGTAACTTAGTGGCGTGCCATAGCAGTGGCCTATGTCCAGCAGTGGACTGACACAGGCTGATTATGTGGTAACAAGAAGTGCATCTTAAAAAAATCCCATATCAAATAGTCAAAAGTTAGTGAATTGTTCTACTTTAAACATGACGATGAAGAAAAGTTTTTTATTAATAGGTTATACTTTTACTATCACACTGCGATCGCCAACAATGATTTGTTTGCAAAGCGTAGCGGCTACCAGGGGCGAATGTATTGCAATGGCATGACTATGGTAACCTTTAATCAATTCTGGTGGTGAATTGGGATTATTTTGAAACTAACGAAATGTCATACATTTGATGACGGTTGCATTGACTAGCAGTTTCACCGCGAACTTAATGTTAAGGAATTATACCACCTGAACGGATATAGATCTAAATTTAAAAATGTTGTATCTCCCCCTACATTCAATGCTTATAGGGGCCACTTTCACCAAAAGTGCTAAACGTATTTATCAGGACTAATTTTGTTTAATTTGACAGATTTTGTTGCTTTGACAACTGAGTTAAATGTGTTTAGGCTGTTAAATACGTTTAGCACTTTTGGTGAAAGTGGCCCTAACTCTTAAACGGCTGAACCAAATTTGATCTAATACAGCCAAGAAAAAACAGAAATCGTTCCATTCTTTTAGGAGCTAAAATGCAACAGACTGACATACAGTTACTCAAGTCAAACTTACGACATCCCTATTTTTTTGTCAGGGGTTAAAAATGGACAACATCGTCATTATACTGCCATTGAAATGCCATTGATTAGCGGAGTATAATCGTCCAGTTTCAGTAAAGTTCTGACTATTGCCGTGTCTAGCTGTGGAACTACAAAAACCTTACTAAAGCTAATAGTAAAAAAAATACATGTTATCTGAAACTCAGTCAGAAATCTGCAGTGGTTCAATATTAATGATTTATTGTGTGACTTCAATTGAGAAAATACCAAAAATTGACGATGGTAATCGGCCCACTAAACTGAACAACTTTTCCTAAACAAGATGGGTCGAAATAGAAACAAAATAGTTCACATCTCTATACAACTTGAGCGGTCAGCTGATTGCCTTAGTAAGAGAAATCGGATTTTTTTTTGAGAATTCCAAATGGGTTTTTTTACTTGGAAAGTCCTTTAAGTTAAAAATTAAGAAAAGCAAAGAAAAGAGCGATGATTATCTTATAAATACTTTCCGCTTCGTTTCCACAAACAAAGTTTGTAAACACGGCCTTTATGCTTAACGCAACCAGATTAAATCCAACTTTTCCCATTATAAACCGTTTAAGATTACGCAGCCTCGGGATTAGCGAGGACCTGAAATATTGCCCTTTAACGAATAAACCACGAATTGCCGGATATTCGCGATAATATGTTGGGGTTTACTGCGATACAGCTCTCGGTTGATAAACTCTTTGTCTAACAACTTTCCAAATTTTAGGTGAAAGTTGGTAAAAACCTATTTGAGTGACTTTAAATTAGCTAGTGAAACTTTAGGGGCTGATGTTTTTTGGAGAAAGTTGTTCAGTTTCATGGCTGATTAATTTTCGCTGTCAACAATACAAAGTTGGTACCCCGTACTATTAAATATTCGTACTATTAAGTTTAAGTACTAAATAAAAGAAAAAACATTATGAAACGTTAAATTTTATAAAGGTGAAAGGAATTTAGATTTTTGTTACTCTTTTCCATACTCTTTCACGCAAAAACTATCGAACGGATTTTGAATAAACGACATGGATGTTGTTTAAACATCAAATTACCTTAACTTGGATGTTTAACTTTTCAAAATGTCTACAAAATGGCCAGCGAAAAGCCATGTTACAATTTTCGTAATTAAACCTGGCAAATATAAATCTTCGGTTCAAAAAGCACATAGGTATACTTCTTTTACTTTTTTTTTTTTTTTCATTTTCTTTATGGCGTACAATATAAACATAATGGAAATATCATAAAAGATGCGAGAAAGAAGGGCAAGGTTTACTCTCATAAGATAATAAAAAATATTGGGGTAGGCAAAAAAAAGCAATTTTATCGCGCATTTCAAGTACCAAGTAATTTCAAATATTTTATGTCTATTCTATAAGAGTCAATACTGATATTGTAAAAGTGAGAAGTGGTTTATTTGTTTGTCATAAGATCTTCGCAATCTTATAAAGTAAGTCTTCGGGGTGATTTTTTGCCTGCGCGCTATGTTTGTAATGTTTTTAACACTCGACAAAAAAGAGGGGCTTGTAAGTTTGACGAGTGTATCTATATATTTGTGTGTCTGTCTGTGGCATCGTAGCTCCTAAACGGATGAACTGATTTTGGTGCGGTTTATTTTGTTTGAAAGCTGACGTAATCGAAATGATTTTTAGCTATTTTAATTTATCGATGAATGTCAGTATTTTAGAGTAATTAAACAAACACATTAGCATGCAAGATGCTAGTTAAATATGAGATACCAATCATATTATAATATGTTATTGTTCCATCTGTAATTACCATATTTACTGCAAATAAAGATTAATTTACTTTACAAAACGATATTTACTTAAAAACAATGGATTCTGGACTTGGTCACACAACTACTCTATTTTTTAACTAACATAGTATTTAAAACTCAATAGTTTAACGTACTGGAGCGAGTACGTTTCTAAACTCGAAGGGAACCTTTGCCGGGCATGCGGTCCGTTGGAAACCTTCGGCTTAATGGGTTGAGGGATGTTTACAAGTATCGCAGATATCGTAATGGTTGCGGAATCACAATCCCTTCCAATTATTTGGGCTAACATTTGTTTTGGAAGATAGTGTTGCTGTGTTGTCTGATACGCGTTAAGCTGGCAGCACTGCTCTAAGTTTGTGATTCTGAGGTCTGTTTAGTATGTGTTGTAGTAAAATAGATGAAGCCGAAAATATATTTATGTCCATAGGAATATGGTTATGTACCTTAACTTAGTTATCTTACAAGGAATATAATCGTAACACGACTCCATTTTAGTGACATGATTATATTACTGATAATGTAACAGGTTGTTAGGTTCGGTTAGATTAGATCAGGTAGGGTTAGTAAAAAAATATAAGGTTGATCTAGCCAAGATCTAGCTCTTGAGGTTAGGTTAAATTAATGAATCGCCTTCGTACAGTATCTTACGGTATATAACTATATCCTCAAGGATATAATTATATCACGAATTAATCTATGTTACTATGATAAATGATCAGTGTTTGAATAATGCTCAGAGTTTCTCTGATCAATAAAATATACGGAATAATAAATAAAAAAATCGGGCGCAACAGGATCCGAATCCATGGATTTTGTTCTATAGCTCACTTTCAACTTTGTGCATATACTAAGTATATGGGGTGATTAGCTAGCACTTTTCGAGGTGATTCTCCCTATAACACATAACAACGTTCCCCCAGGAACCCAGGAACTCTCAAAAAAATCGTCTTTCCATACTAAGCCAATACCTAATCTGATCTCATAAGTATGGAGAGGCAATCTTTTTTATACTGGGTGATAAAAAACCTTCTAGCTATATTCAAAATCCTGAACCAGTATCACTCAAAGAACACATTTATGAAAAAAAAACTTCTTTATATTTTCTCGCTGAGAATAGTTCATTTTTTGCCTAAACGAAGACATTACTCCTACACCAGGCACGCGAGGGGTGCGGGTAGCGCTCGGAGGGTGCACCCTAGTGGTGTCTTTGATTAGAAAAAAAAATCCCACCGAAAAAAAAAAGTGTTCTGTAAGTGATACTGGTTCAGGATTTTGAATATACCTAGGATTTTTTTTACCCTGTATATCGACCTATGTTCCTTGGGGAAAGTTGTTTGACATCCTTAATTTTCGCTATCTAATTTAACCTTTTCACCGCCAAAGTCTGATATATATATCGGACGTTTAAGTTTCGTGCCCTCGCCGCCAAAGTTTTTTTTAACTTTAATATCGTTCACCAAGCGTTCGCCATACGCCACGACATTAAAAAAATATATTTTTTTGATGTCATGGCGTGTGGTGGGCGTTTTTGACGAAAACTCTTGGCGCTAAAAGGGTTAAAGGCCCCTAATATTTAAGCACAAAGGACTATACGTCTAAGTATTAGATTCAGTCTATTGAAAACAACGTGTTAGTGTTACCGTGTTAGCTCAAATTATCAGGCGTTCCAACTCGATTGCTTCCGGAGTCCCTCGGGGTTCGTCTACGATATTCAAGCAATTCAATTAAAAGCTACTAAATTTGTTCCAACGACGGTAGCGTCCCGAAATTGTTTTTTCAAGAAATAAAGAATTATCGGAAAAAATTGTTTGTAAGGCTCTTACCTTGTGTATATGTATGTACGTAGTAAGTATATTTTTCTCAATGTGTATAACATAAGTATTATTATGACTAGACACATAACAATAATAGTTACAATTTGGCTTATTATCCTAATAATATAATTAAATAACCAACTCGAGTAATCGTTATCCGATAGATACTCTTTGTACGTGTTACAACTCGTAGTGGAGCTTGCAAATAGAATAGAATAGAATAAATTTGTATTCAGTAACATACACCCAATATACAAATTGAACTTATGCCTATTATGCCTTATTTCTATGTAGGTGTAATGCACCAAAAAGGGTATCCAGCTCAGCGTAATGCAAAAACGACTTAATAGTCGTCTCGGCGCTGATTTCCAGCTGGTCCCTGAACTAAAAAATAATATTACTTACCTAAACCTAAATTAAATTAACAAAGCTGATATTGTTAACAGTACCAGTTTGTGTGCGTGCGTGTGTAGTGTGTGGGAGAGAGAGCATTGTAAGTGTTATACGAGTATATCTATTTAGAAGTGAGTGATACTAAGTAAGATGTGTGTATTCTATGCGTATGTGTGTTAATTGTGCCAAAAATATGATATTTTCGGTTTGCCTAGGTGCGAGATTTATTTAGTCTATAATGCATAGTTTTAAGAAGAAAAATCTAGTACCAAAATACTGTTCGGTACTAGATTTTTCTTCATCTTCAACGTATAGCAATAATGCTAAATGTAGGTCTCCTCCCTTGCATTCCATATTCCTTGATTTTGAGCCTTCCACATCCAGTTTTTTCAGGCAACCTTGGCAAGATCGTAAGACATGTTAAACTGTAAAAATAGCTAGATAGAGATATCTACTTGAATTTTTAGTGTAAGAACATTTTGTCACCTATCTAACGCAAATATACATATTTTATTTTACGTTGCCTATCCGTATCCACCCTTTTGCGTCCAGTACGAGGTATCCACTCTAGAATTTTCTTTCCTCATCTGGTAATTTTTCCAGCATATTTGACCTGCCCACTTCCATTCTAAGTGCGATCTAGAGGTTTCTTATGGCTACGTCGCGTCGTCAGCTAGTTTGGTTCTTTTCAGTATTTCAGTAATTATCTAGCTACTGTCCTTTTATTTCTTACTTTAATAGGCCACGTACTCTATTTAAAAACCAGGAGGTAAGAAATATTAGGTTGGTAAAAACCGGCCAAGAGCGTTTAGGGCCACGCATAGAATATTCCTTGATCGACCATTACTAAGATCAACTTGAAAAGCTTACTAAGCTCTGACAGTTTTCCTTTTCATTTCATTGTATATGTTGACACCCCCGTAATTCTTTGTCCAAGTTCATTCAACGTGGAACTTTCACACCAGCAAATAAGAAACGGGGTCTGTACCACTGAAACATAAGTTAAATTCTTACTAGCGTTTCGGTTCGCAGCTGCCCCTTTCTAAGCGGAATTTTCACTTGCTCTAAGCCGGAGAAGCGATTTACCTTAACCTCAGAGCAGAAGAACACAGAAAATTACAGAACAGATAAAAATTAAACTCAGTTGGGAAATAATTTTAAAGCTTTATTCTTCTCAGTTATGAATTTGATTATCAAAATGTTCGTCTTTGTCGTTGAGCGATTGAAATGTTCGTCCGAAAAGTGGTGTTGATAAGTAATCGAAAATAGCGCGAAAGTTTCAACTAATAATGCCTCTAAGGGCGATCAAGAGGTAAAATTAAATATACCTGTCCTCTGTCCGTCTTTGCCAAATTTTGTACCTCGTACAATCTGCCTATAAGAAGATAAGAGCTACAATAATGTATATTGGACCGAAGAACCTCTAGCGCTAACGCTCTCAGGCTTCAACAGCGGACGCGTTCCAGCAATTAAATTAAAAGCTTAATCCGGAGCCCATGATTGTGTTGGTACCAACCCATTCGCAAGTTAATATCTATATGTAGCAGGCAAGTTATATCAATCGACCGTTATTAATTGTTGAGCTCATGAAAATCTGATTGAAATGTTTAGCCCCGTTTCTATCAATCCCATTGGGAGAATATATTTTTTGAAATAGAGTTTTTCCCAGAGCGATAGCGAAGATCAATCAACGAAAAAAAAAGCCATCGAAAGCTATTATTATTTCTCCACACAGAGCATTCCAATTCCTCTCTCTTAAAATCATTGAAATTTTATCGGAAAAATGTGTTTTCAGCAAACTTCGACATATTATATTCTGGAACAGTTTTGCTACTTGTTCAATTACGGGTTGAAGGTGTTTCTAGAGGCTTTCTTGTCACGAAACAATACATTTCTAAAGTTTGGACAATTTTTCCTAAATGGAGCTGTCACCGGAAAATAATAAGAATCGTAAGTTGATCAACTTTCGAGGTAGTTTATCAACTATCGGAAAATCATACACGGCAGTTGAAATGTATTATTTAACGTATACATTTCCGGTAATTGATCAATTTACGGCGTTCCGCGGTAAAATGATCCGACGAACACGATGTGTACGCTGATTGGTTGAAAACTCGAGCTGTTCGCTGATTGGTTGAGTGTCTGCATCGTAAGTTGATCAATTAGCTAAAATTTATTGCGTTAAATAATACATTTCAACTGCCGTCTATGATTTGCCGAAAGTTGATAAACTACCTCGAAAATTGATCAACTTACGATTCTTATTAATTTCCGGCGACAGAGCCATCTAATAGTTAAGTGGACGAAGCAGAGAATTGGTAGCTTCTTATTTAGTTTTGAAATATAAAAATTTGAAGTTGCACGAAGTAACGTCAAAGAGTTTAGCTTCAAGTTTACCTATTACTTATAGGTACGATATGTGCTTAGAGCATATCGCACTGAACCGTAGAAATGCATTTTTCTCTAAGAATTAGTACTTACGAACAAAAACAAATCTAGCTCTTACCTTAATTGCAATAGTGGTGATTTTCGCAGTGCAGTGCAACTCTGATATGCTGTTTTTTATAACTATGTATAACATATAAGGTGTCAATCTTATGTAAGTATACTATACTACAAGTAATCTACAGGTTTCAGAAGCATAAGAATACAATTTTATGCAAGCGTAAAAATACCAAAGTTACGATTACATCCGATAGTAGGTAAATTTAGTTAAGCTTTCTCCCAATTTGAAAGCAGTTCCTGGATTAGCGAAGGAAAGCCAATCGTTTTACGCAGATTTTACACGGTTTGTCTTAAAGCTACTACAGCACCTAAATTACGATTTTATGATGCGTAGATAAGCATGACGCACTGCATTAAATTGAAGAAAAAAATACTACGGTAATATTCAGGACATAAACTAGATAAGTAGTTTGCTGAAAACATGATTCAGCACTTTTGGTTCGATAGAAAAAGCTCGCAACGTCACCTCTAAATACCAATATTGTGTATATTTTAAGTTGTAAAAACGATAGTAAAATGCACACAGGAACTTGAATTTGATATCAAAATGTTCGTGATTGAACACTCTCGAGAAGTAGTTAACGCATTTTTCGATTTAAGCTGTTACCTTTTCATAAATCTCATTTTTCTAACTTTCGAACATGTTTTTACGCACGCACGCTTTCATAGTCCGTAAACTTCGTGTATCGACACTGTTCGCACTGCTGGCCCAGGCCTGTTGAGAGACGGAGATGGCACTATTCCTATGTGTGCTGCCTTTATCGGGAGCTGTAGTCGCCTTAACGGCAGGCAATCCGTAATACGAGGTTGCCCTCGACCTTTATCGGCAAATCCCCAGCAATACTATATTAAATTACTTGGTCTATAAATTGAATAATAAAACAATCTTTACGAATTTTTTGGCGTTACGTAAACGTTGATAACGAGAATTTAAAAAAAAAAAAACATAGGTCGATTTTTCGTCTTTCCATAAGACATTCAATTAAAATAATTTATTTCAGATATTAGTCCAGTGTTAGTAACAAATGTTCCATACCTGAGTGAATTGAAGTTTCCGAATAACTGACTACAAAAACTGATTCATTGCTAGAGTAGATGTTTTTTTTTATGTCGTGATAAAGCTCGAGTAGATATTTTTTTACCCGACTGCGTGACGCAAAGGGGGGTAATGTGTTTATCAGCCTATGTATGTATGTTTGTACCTTTGCGGCACTATTTAGACCAAACGCTCGGGCCGATTTTGATGAATGATACGTCGTTGGATTCGACATAACGGCGCGAATGTCACTAAAATTATAAAACATTGGAAAAATCAAAATGGCTGATTTTGGACGCAATAATGTGGAAAAAAAAATCGACGAACTATGTCAAGTGGGGTATCGTTGAATAGTTATTTGAAAAACATTTTTATGTTTCTCATATCGTTTTTCAATCAGAATTACCGTTTAGGATCTATGACGATTTAAAGTTGCTTAGTTATCTACGATTTTTCACTTAAATGTACTTTTAATTCAAAAATTGTTCAATTTTTATCCAAGTGGGATATATTATATATATTGATATATTATGTGTTTTTTCTTAGTTAGTTCATATTACGGTGTAAGGAATTTATTTAACATTAAGGTATTTAATTATTTGTAAGTGTTTGTTTATATAAAAAAATATAAGATCCCTTTTTGCCTGAGATACAGGTATTAAGTTAACCTAGTTCAGGCACCTATGTTATTTTCGTTCTAAATTAATAATGCTTAGCCTTAAGTTTTATTTGTAAACAATAATTATGAATAAATGATTTGATTTGATTTGATATATATACATCTAATGAAGAGATTATAAACAAATATAAATATCTGACCCTAACTAAACAGTGAAAAATAAATAAATTAATTTAAAAAATAAAAAACCAGAAAAAATAGAACCAACTTCAAAAAAGCGAAAAGTATATACAATATCATTTGGTGTGCTATGTAGTACCTACCTACTGAGCTGTTTGAAGTCGGTGCGAAGGTGGCCTTTCAAACCTAATTTTCTTGGTAAAATACTAAAACCTTCTCCTAAATGTAACAAATACTTTTCTGAAAACGTATTGTTACATTCGTTGATATAGTCGGTTAAAAAACAAGTAAGTCCAGTAGTCGACACTTTTATTATTGAATACCATAACGATTTCAACAGTCGGGACCCATAAAAAATCCGGCTTCCTAATAAAGGGTCCCGATAAAATCGTTATGGTATTCAATAATATTCAATAATAAAAGTCTCGACTACTGGACTTACTTGTTTTTTTTCTTTTCAGTTTTTACTACGCAGTCGGGTTTTTTTATTTTTTTATTAATTAATTTATTATGTAGTGATATTGTGATTGCACATTCAATCCATATGTTTAAATTTTACTGTTGTCCTATCTTAAATGTTGTTCATACATTTATTATTTATTCATGAGGACCTCGGCCCTCAACTCACCTTTAACGTGTGGCGATGATGTGCAGAATATGCCCCTAATAACACACCACAGTGTACACCACACGCTCCTATACTTTTGTCAAATTGTATAAACTTATTTTGCCGGAGCATTCCCTAGATATTTTGTTACAAAACATAAACCTTAGGTACTACAGAAGATTCTGAAAAGCTAAAATGAAAGACAGAATAATTATTTTGATTCGATTTTTATTTTCGTAATATTCAACTGTTGACAGATAACAAATGATCTTACAATATCCAATTTGTACATAATGACTTAAGAAAATATGGCAACACTCATATTTTAACAATATATATGTGATGGTAGTTCAGTGTTTTTACATACATCATTTGAAACTACAAAAACTATCGGAAGATTTCCATGTATTTTATTTATTACACGTACTTAAAAGATATAAGATTTCAAAAAATAATACCAATTATTATTTGCAATTCAAGACAACTTTATGTAACATTAACTCGATCATATTTTATTAATAAAATGACAGACAGATTTAATTAAAAAAGACAGTTAAGATTACTGTCACGCAAAAGTTAGCGTAAAACGAAAACTGTACAAGTAGGCATAAATGTTCTTGTAAATTGAAATACATTGGTGTCTCTTAGAAATAACATTCATGAGATGATTGAGTGGTCACATACCCGACGAGACATGGATATACTAACAACAACCATGTTATCACTGATCACACCACGAGCGAGCAAATCAAGAATAAGTATAATAGAAGTTAAAATCTATAAGAATGAAATTTGTTACCCAATTAATAGTTTATAAAAAGTAAGAAAAAAAAATAAAGATATTTTTAGGAACTCAATTTCAAACTCAATATTTCTTCTCCGAATTGCTAGCTTCAGCGTTAAATTTTCTTTACTAGAGGGCAAGTTAAAAATATTTTTTTCTTCTTAACCACTCGCAAAACAAGCAAAGGCACTGAAATTACAAATTAATAAGAAATGTTAAATGTAAAAAAAACAACGGGTTGCACTCCGGGAGTGCCGGAAGAAGTGAAAACTTGAACATATATTACTTCCTTGCGGTCTACTCTCCCTCCGCCTTACGAATTTTCGATCAGGTCACGTGCCCTGACGCGAGTTTAACATTTTTTACCCATCCCAAAAAGTGCACAACGCCGCTAATGAAGTTTTCACTTCAAAAACTTGAGTTAGCCGGATACAAAAATCAAAGATATCCATGTCTGGGTAAATTATCTACAGAGATTTTATAATATACAGCATCTATTTCACATATTTTCCTTAAAATAACTCACATGTCGTGTGACCACGAACCTCATAGGTGAAACTAATTAGTACACTTTCACATTAGATATACATTACATTACTTATACGGGCATCACCTCTCAAGCCGACATTTGAATTGATACTAAAACTCTTATTAAATTTTTCACATTTTCAATGTTTGATTCTAACTGACCAATATTTCATCTAATACGCTTATTTTCAACAAACAACTTTATTCAAGTCTTATAGAAGTAGACCGTGATAGCCCAGAGCCGAGCACCCAGCGCCTCTGAGGACCTCGACCCTCAACAACATCTTATAGACATATAAAGGTGTAACAATAGATTAAAACCCACAAAATTTCTTCCCCTACATTCGTAACATCATATAAGCCCCATTTCGGGTCAATCGTTGAAAAACTTGGTACTAGGCGGGTTCGTAAGCCAGCCACTATCTCATGCAAAAATACTACATCTTCCAATAATACATTCCTTCAACCATATTTTCTAGTTTCCGAACACCGCCTCCTTTCTACGCACAATCAAATAATTTGGAACATTTATAATTATAAACATTCATTTAAAATATTTGATATGAAGAATTAACTATTCTAAAATCGTCTTGTGCGCTAAACATGAATACAAGGAAGACCAGAATTATTAGAAACACACTGAAACAAACAAGTTTTTCAACATAGACCTTCGAACAGCACAAGGTGAAAATACATTTATTCGTAAGTAGATCACATTAGAATTAATGAATAAAGTATTAGTGCTGGAAATTATTATTCGGTGATACTTGAAAATACTTTAATTCGAAATGTAAAAATATTTACATACTTCAGCGCCCGTTGTTGGGATTGGCGTTCTAGATATTTCATAATGTAAGTCAACACCATAAATTGAAAATTTAAAACACCGAGTGCTGTAAAGTTGAAATTCATGCAATCATTCGTATCGAACGTGAAACGGAGCTCTGCCGCCGGCGCGAGGCTCATTTCGCATTCGCCCCTTGTACATAATACTGCAGAAAACGTGGCTCGACGCGCCGTCTCCTCAACTCCTCACACAACCGTCTGTTCATGCCACATACACCTCAATTTAGAAATCGTACGACTAGGTATTAACGTTTATAAATTTCAGAAAGTCCTATCTATATATCTATAAGTTTCTACTCTTTATACTGTTAACTTCTCTACGTTTCGACCCAGTCAAATCGTTACATTTCAATTACAGACATGTCTAAAGTAATTACACTTATCTATAGTTACTATATAAAACGAAAGCATTCGGTAAGAACTGTATACTTTTGAATGATTTAGCAACAAATGAGTTTGAAACCTTACAATGCGGTGGTTTCTTTGGCAGCAGTTTAAGTCACTATTATGCATTTACACCGACGCTAAATAGCATTGGTCGATAATACGACCTGCAAGCGGCACCAACAAAATTAAAGAAGATGCTTCGCAATGATGAACCGCTTCCGACTTCTCTTAAAATACGTAATATTACAATATAATACCGAATCCGTCGTAAAAATCCGAATGCTTACAAAGCTTTGGGTTAACCGACTACATGTACTGAATGTTTGACAACGTTATTTTACCATTGAACTTTTAACATCTAGCTCCTCGATTTTCTCTTTCCCAAAATTATATTTCATTATAAATTTTATTGGTTCATATCGTTGACACTTTAACATTCACGAGTCGCACAACATAAATCGTACGATGACTACATCAAATACCGAGTGGATCGGGTTGGGCGATAGGATGATATGATATCAGTATTTCTCGATAATAAATTACGTATCTCGCTGTATCTCGCTGATTGCACACGTTGCATTCCTAATAAACTTATCTGTAAACATTTATTTTTCGTACTTTTTTCCTGCCCAACATGTTTGAGAAAAATAGGATGAGTTAAAACGACTGGAGATAAAGTGTGAATGTTTCAGGCCGCTCACATAATGTTAGGCGCAAATGAAATTGCGGCTTTTGGAAGTCAGAAAAACGTGGAGCTGAATGCTTGGCACTCCCCGGGGGGTAGGAGCGCTTACTGGCCTGGTCGTCTACGCGTTATCGGTCGTCTTCTTAAACATTAGCGTTTCCTCAAAGATCAGGTTCTTAAGGGTCTCCTTCGGTAGGTCATCCAGCTCCATTGCGAGCCTGAACGGCTCCTCTGCTACTGGCTGCAAATGTTATACCATTATTAGCAAGTAAAAACGTTTTTTTTCACAGGTGGGTTTCGCGTAAGGGATAACATATCTTTGAAACTTTTTGATAGATCAAGCACTGGACTAACACACGCTACTTCTAAGTGAACGAAGTCGTGCCGGCCAGAAAGCTAGTTTGTAGACAAAGTCATCACTACACATAGTATACGCAGATCATGGTTATAAAACTGTACGCCCCTGGCGAAGCCAATATTGTGCGTCTGGTATCTTAATGTCAGCAAAAATTTTTGGACACAAGTGCTTAATGATCAGTTGATTCAAAGCTGGAACATTATAACTTCGTTAAAGAAGAACGTTTTCTTAAATACCTAACGATGCCTTGACTTAAAACAGTGGAAAATATGAAAATCGTTGAAACTTAGAAGACTGAATTATTTTGAAATGTTTGTGAATTCATTTCGAGCGTGAAAATTTCTTATTACGTCGAAAATTCGCTATTAGGGTCTGAGGCAAGGTATATGGTATTTTATTGTAGCCAAAACATCCATATTATCATTCCAGTCCGTTATTAAACTGGCAGCTTTCCTGAAAATATATGTACGAATATCGACGGCACTAATAAATTGAGGATTTAATATGCACGTTACAATGCTATAAGTTTTCCCTTACGAATTTATGGTTAAAGAACCGGTTTTTTGAATAATGTTAGATACCCGGTTAATTATTAATACTTAGTTACGTACATTATTTTAGGATTATTTTAATAAAATTTCAAAATCGGTGGCTTAACGGACTTGAAGTTAAATTTATGAATTTATTGAATTATAAGAGTTAACCAATGAAGACTTAAAGTCAAATGTACTTTAATTTAATAAACCACAAGACTTTTAAAGTTTGCTGTCTTATTAATTTCAATAGATGATGTACTGAAAAAAGGTCAAGTATCAAACTTAACAAGAGTTCTTTAAAAATTCTCTAAAAAAATCCTCTCTTAAATTTTAATGGATATTTTCACAGTCTTTTTCCAACAGATGGAAATTGAGAAAAAGTAAAAAAGTTTATGTTTAAAACATTATTCCATTAGAAAAAATCCCTTTTTACCCAGAATATATTAAGCTTTGTGTATTGTAACACAAATCCCAGCTGATTAGCAACAGCTTCGCGTTCCGTTAGAATTCTATAGAGACTTGAAAAAAGCTTCCGTAATTCCAAGATGTATTCTACAACTGAAAAACGCGACGGTGGGTTTTAAAAGCAAGCGAGAAGCTTAAGCTAGGTTTAAACTCTCATGATGTGTGTACACGTATGGGTTATAAATTAATAGATAGAACATCAGAAGACTTCTTTTTTCGTAGCCTGTCAGATCGCACTGCTGGGCAAAGGCTTCCTCTGCTTTACTCTATTTATCGCGGTCCTGTGCCAACTCCAACCAGTTCTTAATATAGATCGACACGTCATCGTCAAAAATCCAAGGGCTCGAGCTTATGAGTCAGCAAGAGAATCAGCATTGTTTTTTAAATATTTAAACAAAGATAAAAATTGCACAAAAACAAACCTCATCATTAGGATCGTAGTACTGTTCGAGGTATGGATGAGCGAGCGCCTCCTCCACAGTAATCCTCTTGTGTGGGTTGAAGGTAAGCATGCGGTGCAACAGATCCAGGGCTCGGGTATCAGCCCCCGGGAACAAGTCCGTCCATGGGACGCGTGGCTTGAACGGCAGCGATTCTAGATAGCTGCGAGCCTGTGGGAGAGAAATGGCGTTGCAGAAAAATCCATTGGTGAGAAATTTACCTTCTATTTTCTATTAATAAAATAGGTCTTTACCTATGAAATTGCCGTTTTTATACAAAATTTTGGGAAAAGTGATTCTTTCATACTAGTTTTTGGATTTTTCCTGGAAAAACGAAATCCAAATTTAAAAAAATCTGTTTGGACAACATTATGTTAATGTTTACCATACTTAGTTTATTGAAAGTTGTAATTGTATCAAAGGTACAGCAAAGATAAGCGATGAAACGGGCACCAGATGAAACGTGCTATATTTGAGCTTCGCTTTCAGTAAATAAATCCAAAGTAAATATGTATTATTCTACTCCAAATCTCCGTTTCATGGCCAAGACTTTAAATAAAAAATCATTTTAGTAACAGCTGTTCAATTAAATAAATTATGAACGAAATAAAGGTTGAGAAAAATTCGGCAATTTCATAGGTAAAGACCTATTAAGTAAGTATAACTTTTAATCCTCTGACATGTCGATATTCACGTCGCCCTTATCTCGCTCGTATAAGCGGCGCCGCTTTTTTAGTGAAAATAGGTAACTCAAATTCAAATTCAAATTCAAATTGTTTATTTGTAGATATGGGTATACAAAGAACTTAATTCTAAACATATTAGTGCCACCATACCTCGCCCGCATGCTGTGGCTTACAAATATATGTGTGAGTTGCACAGAACATAAAAAATCGCAATGTCTAATATAATCTATATAATACAGTAGTAGCTATTCATTATTTACATTATTATCGTTTTGGTATTCAGTTAATGAGTAATAAGCCTTGCATACTAAAAAGTTATACAGTTTTCTTTTAAAAGTTGTCATTTCTGTGCACTGGCGCAGACTGATTGGCAATTTATTGTAAATCCTGGGTGCCATAACAAAGAAACTGTTTTGGTAAAGAGCCGTCTTGAACACCCTATGAGTTAGATTGATATTACGGCGCACGCTCGCTACTTTAGGAAATAAGTCAGGATTCCGACGAATAAAAAGGGCTGTTTCATATATATAAATGGAAGTTAATGTCAAAATGTTTAATTCTTTGAATAAATTTCTGCAACTATCTCTACGTCTAAGACCACACATAGATCTTACGCATCTCTTTTGAGCCCTGAATACAGTTATGATATAAGGAGCATTGCCCCAAAAAATGATACCATATCTGAGAGTAGAAGCTACGTATCCGTGATAAGATGTCAAAACAGCTTTCCGATTTACAATTTTATTTAAATTGTACAGAGAGAATGAAAATTGGCTTAGTTTGTTGCAAATAAAATTAAGATGAGTTTGCCAGCGCATGTCTTTATCAATATGAAGTCCAAGGAATTTAGTAGTGTTAGTTTTTCCTATCTCTACATTATTATAAGTTACATTTGTTGATACTGCTTGTCCTGATCTTATTGAAAATTCCATAATTTTTGTCTTATCTAAATTAATTTTAAGGTTGTTATTTTCCAACCAGTCAATTATTTTTATAATACTATCATTAATGTCACTTTGTTCGTCATAAATTATTGTACTGTCATCTGCATATAATATAATTGGGTCCATTATTGAATTGGGCATGTCATTAATATAAATAAGAAAGAGTAGTGGCCCTAAAATACTGCCCTGAGGGACACCATAGCGAACACGTTTAGGGGCAGACTGATATACAATTTCAGTTTTAGACTGTGGACATATACTGCTTATAGAGGTGATTTGGACTCTGTTATCTAAGTAAGATTTTAATAGGTTAAGGGTATTTCCCCTGATTCCGTACGTTTCAAGCTTAAACAAAAGAGTGTCATAATGTACGCAGTCAAACGCTCGAGTCATGTCCATGTACATTGCCATAACAGTCTGTTTTTTATCTAATTTGTCATAAACCATATTTAAAAAATCATAAATCGCTATGTCAATACATTTGTTTCTCCGAAACCCATTTTGTTCATGACAAAGTAGATGGTTACTCTCGAAATAACCGTAGAGGTTTTCATATATAATTTTTTCAAAAATTTTGGAAAAAATTGGTATTAATGCAATGGGTCTATAGTTACTCATTTGCTTTTTATCGCCTTTTTTGTGTATGGGTTTGATAATTGTGACTTTTAGACGATCTGGAAACACACCAGTCTCTAAGCAGTGATTGATTACATGACACAATGGAAAAGAAATTATGTCAGATACAGACTTTAATACCATTGTGCATATATTATCATAACCTGTGCTTAAACTATTTTTTAAATTTTTAATAACATTAGCAACTGACATCGGGTCTGTAGGTTTCATGAAAAATGATTTATAATTACTGTTTGTGAAATAGTTACGAGGGGACAAAGTCCTAAGTGGCGATTTTACTTCGTCAATGAAATAGTTATTGAAGTATTGAGCAATTTGTTTTGGACTTGAAATTATTTTATTATTTACGCTTAGTTGTGATACATTGTCTTTTGGAATTTGAAATTTTGATTTATTTATGATGTCCCATGTAGTTTTAGACTTATTCTTTGAAGTAAGTATTCGATAGTTATTCTGAGACTTTTGGGTTTGAGTAATGATTCTCCTAAACTTTCTGGAATAATCTTTAAAAATTTGTCTATCCAAAGGATTTTTAGACACGCGATACTTCCAAAGCAGATACCGTTTTCGTTTACTACATATTTTTATACTTACGCGCTACCTTATGCAAAGACAGCAGCACGTTTTAGGTTACCCATTTTCACTACGAAACATAAGGGCGACGACGTCGTCAAGGTCGAAATGTATAGTCTGATGTGCTAGTGTATGCAAAGCCTGCCATATTTTGATAATTCATTGAAATATTTAGTCTATTGGTCGCCAAGTCGTCGTGCTATGTCAAGTCTTGTCAGTGAATGACCGAATTAAAATCGCGAAAGAGATCATTAGGCGATTGATGTCGAGTCGACATCCAGCAAATATTAAGATTTGCCCCATTTCGGAGATTTACAATTTAATCTAACACAATAGTATATATTTTCCTTATTTTCTGGGTATTTCCGTGGTTCCTGTGTGTTTGGGGAAAGGAAATGGGAGACTTAGTGTGTCGTACTTCAACTCATTTCTTTTGTCTTCTCCGGTAGTAAGATAAGAGGGTTGTTTCCGGTTGGACGTTTGTACTAGGGACCAGCCCTGCGTAGATTTGATGGTGTTGTCGTGTTTTTATGACTCAACTACATCCTTAAAATAAAAATATAAAGTATCTGAACGTCAACATTTTTTTTATTTTCATGGCAAGGGAATAATTTAAAAAAATAGTTACATGGAAGATTCGGGACCCTTCGGCCAATATATGACAGAACACATTTATCTAAATTAATTATACAATACAGGTTACTTTTTTAAACTGGTCATATTTTTTTTACGTAATCAAATCACTGATAGAACATAGACAAGGGAAAAAGTCGTTTTTCTGAAAAACAAATAATGTTGCTGCCCTTAGGGTATGAATTTTTAGAAACGCAGAAATAAGAGGTGCCACGAATTCTGTTGAACAGCACTATTACCAATTTTCAAGTAAATTAAACAATATAGTTTTTTTTTCCCATACAAAGTTATAAATGTGTATTTATGCTTCGGTTGATCTAGATTGAAATTATTTAAATTATAAAAAGAAAATTAGAGCCTGTTAAAATTATACGAACTTGACGTACGGAAAATTTGAACAATGAATGAAAAGTTACCCTGTATGTATAGTACTGAAAGTAGAGGATTTTGGCAGACGTGAGTTTTTTTGCTTAAAATTATAACCATACATTTTCCGGATATTATTTATAAACCGTTCAATGATATCGAACTGTGCAAAACTGCTTTCAGATACAGTGGATTGAAAAGCGAAGAAGATATTAAAGCTAAGCCCCGTATTGTTAGCGGGTAGTTTAGATTTTCCACCACATGAGCTCGAATGGATCAACGTCTTCGATAACACGTCTACGAAGAGATGAAAAATGGTGTGTTCTAGGAAGATATGAAAAGGAAATATATTAAGAAAATGCCGGGAAGAAACAGTTCTTTCAGTCTTTGATCGATCATACTTGCTATAAGTAAATAAGCAGTTATTTTTATGTGCTGCTAAAATAAACATTTAGCCGGTAAGTATTTATTTGTAAAGCAAGAGTAAAATAAGTACAGTCAAGAGCAGGTTACGCTTTACACTACCAGTTTAAGCTGAGCTCTGAATTATACTGCGCGCCATACAATACAGGGACGGACCAAAGTCCTAAGTGTCAAGCTTGCTGTGCTCTTGAGTGTACAGGGCGGTACTTATATTTATATTGTAAATAATAATTGTGAAGTGTAATGATGTGTATTTAGGACTCATTGCTGATTCTGGTAACAACTCCAAAATTAAAAAAATCCCAGACTTTCATCGCTTATAACTCTTAAACGATGAAACATATTTTGATCAGATAACTACCATCCCGATTACGTAAGCTTTCAACAAAAAAAACCGCATCGAAATCGGTTCATGCCACAGACAGAAACACAGATACATACGTCTAACTTATAACACCCATTTTTTTTTAAGAAAAGGGTAAAAAAATAGTTCATGTAAGTAAATTATATCCTGTTGTGAATTTAGCACAGTCGAACTTTTGATGAAGAGATAAGGAACTTATGTGTGAAGAGGGAAATACATCTTTCTATGTTCAACGAGTGAGTGAGTCAGAACTTTTTGTGAATAAAGATTTAAAAAAACTGCATTCAATAATAAAAAACAAAAAGTGACACTATGTAAATAAATACCCACTTTCTTTATGGGTAAATTGTTTGGATGTTTCATCCCTACGAATGAGCTTTCCGCCTCACTAGGCACCCGTGCGGAAACAAAGACATTTTCCTCTTCACAAAACGACAGTTTATTTTACAAAGTGTATTACGGACCTTCTTTAAGACCTTTTTGATATATAATACATTACAACGGTGTTTGAGAAAATGATAGATGGGAATATTTTTATGCTCAGTTATAAGGCGTTTTTAAAAAGACGGTCTTGGAGAATGGATACCTTTGACCAGTACTAGAACACATTGGGCTTTTATTTGCCACAACTTAAAATGTGATCGTCTTACAAACTAAAAGGATCAGGCATCAGGCCGCCTTAGTAAGAAAGTACAGCCCATCAGGTTACTCAATTTTTATTGCAAAACCGTTCTTATCGTAACAGCACAGAGTGCATGCGTGTGTTAACGTGATTTGCGGCCGTCCGTACCATCTAATGTGCGTCCAATCTGCAGAATAATAGAATATATGACTTTTTTTAAACTATATAAATTGAACCTTCCTAACCTTGTAAAATATTTCTTATTTTTAAAGATATTAAAAAAGTATTCCTATCGTTATGAACGTTTAAAACTCTCAATTAGGTAGAGAGGGAAGGACAATACGGTGACATCACAGTTCAGTACCACCATATAAATTCTATACATAGTTTCGTTTTGTAAGGAAGTGATCTATCACTCTCAGTTTCTCTAGAAAAATGTTTGTTTGTTATAAGTTTTTTATTAATCAGACAATTTCAAATTTAGTTTTCTGATAATTTTTTATGAATTATCTTGCTTAATATCGTAATATTCAATATCAGTCATTTACCCGGTAGTATTTTCTAATACTTTTCTAACTGCTCCTGAACTGCAGCGCGACGTGTGTCAAAAAGGGGAACTCGTTGACAAACACTTTTTTTATGGCTCGGAATAACATATTTTTGTATGGAATGAATGGCTTAACCACGTTATTCCGAGCTTTTAAAAAAAGGCAATTGCACGTCAAAAATGACAGCCGCAATTTCGCAGTTGCAGTTTTGTAATAGTATTGGCCTGCAAACACTTCATACCAACTAGAGGTTTATGCGAAAAACTCTGCTGACAACGGGAAAGGTTGAATTATTGGGGGTGGTGAGGTTTGTGCCGCTTCATAAAGCAGGTAGCAATAATTCGTTTATGTAAGTTTAGCAATTAAAACAATAATAAGAAAGAACAAATTAACTTTCCCATCTATTAAGTTAATATAAATATTTATTAATTTTGGCAAGCAAGGTCTTCATCTTAGAACCATCCCTTTAATTATACCAACAAATTATTCATAACTTCTGAAAGATGCTTTATGTTCTCTTAACATTAATAATTTTCAGGAAGGAATCAATTTCAACTTTGAGAATTTCCATATCAAAGCATTATGGAGACGCTGAGGTTTTCTTTTTCAATAAACCTTGGATATACTAGGTTATTTTTTATGAGTACTCAAATTTTGTACGTAAAGTTAATAAAAATTTAACAGACCCATATTAAATAAAAAACCGATTCATATAAAAAACAAGCTAGATCGTCTGAAGCATGAAAATAAATCAAAAATTTGTATGAAAAAGTTAACATCATCCAATTGACTTGAAACTTGGTATTATTACTCTTCAACACAATTTGTGAGACTCGAATGCATTTTTCAAAAATTCATCCTCTAACATCCAGTTGAATAAACATCCATTAAAGTTAATGATTCTTTAAATATCATACTGTCACTTTCCGTCTAATTGACGTTATCAAGGATGGTATTACATTTAAAGAGGCTTTAACTTTTACGAATGTTCTGCAACTGAGCGAAGACGTTAAAAGGGGGTATCAAAATCTTTAAAAAATACACCACGTTATTTTTTAATCAGTACGCAAATTTTTTGTATGTAAACTTTATGAAAATTTAACAGACCTGTATTTTTTGTTTTATATCGTTTCATATAAAAATTTCAAGCTACATCGTCTGAAGCATGAAAAAAAAATCAAAATGTTTGTAAGGAAAAAATCGTCTAATTGACTTGAAACTTAGTAAAAGTACTCTTCAACACAATTTGTGACACCCGTGTTACTGCGATTTACAAAATTCATCCTCTTAGACGTTAAAAAGGGGTATCAAAATTCGAAAATTTTGGAAAAAACTTTAGTTTTAATCCTTATTTCCGTTTTATCAACGCTACTGACACCGTAAGAACAATTTGCGTACTGATTAAAAAGTCACCCTGTATAAGGAGCATTATTAAAACGCAAATTAAAGAAAATGTAACAATGTTGGGGAAAAAATCGTGAATCATTTATCAGAGTGGGTTCGCCGCTAACGAGGACTGATGGCCGTCAAGTTACAAGCAAGTAGAAAGAACCATCATTTTCAATTTAACAAGCTATATTTTTCTTTCCTTCATAAAGGATAAATATTGCTTCTACGAACGTTGGACGAGAAATAATGGACTTTTTGTGTTAGTATAGGATCGAGTTAGATTCTCTTGAAAACACGAAATAATAGAAAATGGTAACTGTCCTAAACATACAAGGGTTATAGATAATATTCAGTCCGATAAACTTCGGAGTTATGAGGGATATGTTATTTGTGATCCTCTTAGTCGAATGTTTAGGAGGACATCATTACACTATAAAGATTAATTTACTTCACTCATTCAATACGTAAAAGCAAAAAAAAATCTCTAACCATTTTGGATGTTTTATGTTAAAATATACAAGCAAGCAACTATGGGAATAAATTGCTCAGCTCCAGGGTTATTCAGATATTAAGTCAATTAAAATTAGAAATTAGGAAATTTATATGATTGACTTAAAAAGAGCGACCCTCGGAATTTCTTGCCTATTCTTCTCCTGAGGAAGACTGCACCTTTGCGAATAGGCGTAAAGTCAAAAATGCTAATGTAATTCACTATTTCGCTAATATATTTATTATGACGTTTTCAAGAAACATTTTGTATGTTTTATGAAAATAAAATAATTTTGGACTTATGACTTTTGAAATAAAGTAAGTATGCAAAAGATTAAACTATACCAGCCAAAAGGCTCTAGGTGGTCGCTAAGGCATCAATTTGTTAGAGTAATCATGAGCTTAACATTGCACTTTTGAGAGTGCTCCTTACAGACGAATAGTTTTTATTCTAAAAAAATAGTTTAGATAAAGACGCTTCACCATAACTCAATATAGACTTGCAGTAACTCTTTTTTTCGATGTTATAAAAATACTAATAACCTTTACCAGCCTAAGGTCAGCCACAAAGGCTGCCCTTCAAAGTAATTTCGCACTACATTAGCGAGTCGATTCCACTTCCCAAAGAAAGGCACGCCAGAGAGAACCCTTCTAAGAATTAAGTTCCTATGATGGATGACTCTTTTATTTCTGCTCCAATACCTAAGCCCTGAAGCACAAAGACGAAGAATAACAATGTAAACACCCACAGACGTTCATATTAATCCTAGAAATAAAATAATAAACGGAAAGTGGGCGTTTGCGTTTACGCTACCTTTTTTTGTCCATAATAGAACCGCTTTTATTATAAAAGTTGTAGCCTATTTATAGGCGGGGTTTCTGAATTTATCGCTCATAGTCACAAACTTCAGGTTCAGCGTTTCATTGTCGTACAGTGGGTATAACTAATACATAACTTTCATTCTAAAAATCTGGTTATTCTGCAAAGTTTAGAATACTAAAACGCTATAGAAACATCTACAAAAGTCAAAGGCTAGCGGTTTAAAAACTGACATCAGAGTTACGTGATTTCACCACTTACTTTGATTATACTATAAAAAACTGCCGATATGGCATAGTATGCGGTAAGGGGTTAAAAAAAGTCGAATTCTGTCTGTTCATATTATTATCCATCAAAGCGTGTAATTCAATGCCATTGTTCGTGTTTGTAGAGAAAAAGGTCGCATTGATCTTTTCCGTCAAACCGAACAGTGTCCCGGAAAACTTTTAGTCCGGTGTCCCAACTCAAAAGTCTCGATACTCCACCGTATTATGATATATGGAATGACTTTAAATTAGTTAGCGAAACTTTAGGGGGGGTTATTCTCCTTATAAAACTAACCAGCTTTCTCCAAGGAAGCTATACTGGGTGAAAAAGAACCTCCTAGCTATATTCAAAATCCTGAACCAAAGAACACATTTATGAAAAAAATAATTTTTTTTTCATTTTTGCCTAACGTAGACATTACTCCTACACAAGGCACGCGAGGGGTGCGGGTAGCGCTCGGGGGGTGCGCCCGAGTGGTGTCTACGTTTAGGAAAAAAAAAAATCCTACCCCCCCAAAAAAAAAAGTGTTCAGTAAGTGATACTGGTTCAGGATTTTCAATAAAGCTAGGAGGTTCTTTTTCAACCTGTATAAAATTCTCAAAAATACTTTCGACTCGCCATACAGAGGTACGTAGTATAAATAAGCTGATAATTAAAAAAAAAATCACATTTCGACCTATATTCCTCAGGGAAAGTTATTCAGTTTCGTGGGCTGATTCACGTTTAATTTTCGTTAACAAATTTAATGTAACCCAATGTTTACACTAGTTTCCACGACTTCGTTTCCGTAGAAATTTTCAAAAACTACTGCGATATGTTATTTTGTTTCGACCTATGTTCCTTAGGGAAAGTCATTTAGTTTCGTGAACTGATTGACGTCCTTATTTCCCTTAACTAATTGAAAGTCACCCAATATTTACACTAGTTTCCCACCTAAGACTTTGTTTCCGTAGGAATTTTCAAAAACTATTTCGTTTATAAGTTACTAGCTTTTCGCCCGCGGCTCCGCCCGCGTGGACTAAAGGTTATATCGTGCCTAACTGTGGGATAAAATGTAGCTTATGTCATTTCCCAGGCTCTAATCTATCTCTGTACCAAATTTCATCAAAATCGGTTCAGTAGTTTAGGCGTGAAAGACGGACAGACAGACAGAGTTACTTTCGCATTTATAATATTAGTAAGGATTTTGTAAGTCACATAACTGTGAGTTAAATCAAAATCCGATCAAAATCCGAAAATCCGTTTTTGCGTGAAAGAGAAATAAACATCCAGCTTCAGAAACTTTCACTTATGTTAAAGTCGTTAGTTTAATGTACCGTGCCGGATATTATCGTAATCACTTTATTTTTGTAAATTTATAAAAATGGTAATATTTTTTGTAAATATTCTTTAACTATTGAAGTACATGTATAATTTTCGTTTCAAAACTATATTTACATCGACAGTTAATTATGGTTCGTGACATTTTAATTTCAATTAATTGGCCTCAGCTAGAGATAATAATTTTCGCGAAAAAGAAAAAAAAACTTGGTGTACACAACACAAGTTCCATTTAAGGAACCTAAACACTTGAACCATCCCCTCAAAGTTCATCACAAGGCCTGTACCATCCTTTAAGTTTAATACATTAATTTCAAACTAATTTAATTTGAACTTGGTGTGACTGATCAAAGCAGCTTCGACTATCGCTAACGACGCTTAATATAATTATTTAGTTAACAATTTCATTTTGTTAATGTATTTGATAGCGAAAAACACTTATTGACTGATAAACTTTGCATGTAATTTAATTACTGTAGCTATTAATTATTTTCTTGTTTGTAATTTGTACTTAATGTATGGAGAGTCGTGTGGCGTGAGGTTTCAGGCTGAGTAGATTAAAAACTCCTTCATTCTTAACGAGTTGTCGGCTAACGTGCGGTCACTGGTATTCAAATTCGTTCTAATTAAACAAAAACTTTGTAAAAAGGGCTACTATAGAATTTGTGATTATTTATCAGAAAAGAACCATGGGAATAAACTGCTCAGTTATACCTAGAGTTATTTCAGCTTTCAGTCAGTTGAAATTGGAAAATAAGGAAATTAAAAAGAGCACTCCTCGAAGTTTCTTGCCTATTCTTCTCGGGGGAAGATTGCACCTTTGCTTATGTAAAGTTTTGACACTGACTTGGGTTGATTTTGTAACATACGTGCAAGTTTACACGCTCACAGACGGAAAACTTTTACAACAAAAAATCAGTGTCAATCAGTCTGCTAAGCGCGCTGAGTATATATCTCCTTATTTTAATGAGCTACAGGCTCAATTGCTGTGGAAATCCATATTAGATTAAGTTAGAACAACCCGTCTGAGTAATTTAATACTTCGTAGCGAGAACTGGCGGAACATAGTACAAGAGTAGAAACATTTTGGGTCGCTGCGTCAGGAAGAATAAAAATATGTGGCGACCTAGCCGCTAGAGATGGCGCTAGATTCACTTTGCAACGCTTTGCATACAAAAGTGGCGAAAAAGGTATGAAAGCACATCTGTACGGTTATCCGAATATAATTAGTCGGATCTCAGTCTCCAGGCCACGATCAATTGACCTGGCAGTAGTACCTTTTTAAGTGATGGCGTCACATTCTACCCTTGGTGCTAACAGCATTCCTCTATTTGTCATATCTTACCTTGACATGGATTAAAGAAAAATTTAGAATGTAACAGCTACCAACTCTTCCCAGGCATATTGTAAAAGTCAGTAATATGGACGCGGGGGTTTTGCTCATGTTTTGCTGTATTGTGACCGAAAAGCTGACAACCTCTCACCACTGTACATGATGTTTCATCTTATAACCCTCAGAATTCATGTTAAAGGTATCAAGTGGTTCTGAACCACTAGTGCTCTGCCTACCCCATATGTGATTACAGGCGTAAGTGTATGTATATTACCTTGACATTGATGATGCATTCAAGATCCTCCTGGCTGGGTGAGCCGAGCACGCCCAGGATGTGGTTGAGCTGATCCAGGTAGTGTTTCCCCGGAAAGATGGGCCGGTTCGACAGCATCTCCGCCAGGATGCATCCCACCGACCAGATGTCTATTGATTTGGTGTAGCCCTGCGATACAATTTATTAACGTTTACAAAAAGTCATAAGTACTCAGAATGTTCCTAAAACGCATTTACTTCTTGTATCAGGTTTCATACATTGGTGTTGTGCCCATTCTCTTTTGTGTCCATTTTGGATCTACCGTTCCTTAAACCTTCGCGCGATTCTTGCACACCCGTGTGTGCACGATTTTTATCGCACGCGCCGTGAACAAGCGCGCGACGGGTTTCTAAAAAATGTAATTTTGATAATGTAGGTATGTCTAGTTTATTACAAATTATATGTTTAAAAACGAAATTTACTTAAAAACTTATGTTCATTCGAGAATTCTGTTAACTGGGTTAGCTGGACAGGGTTTTGCACGCAGATTAAATTTTATGTTGCTGGCCAAATTTGAATCAGGCCAAATAAATGTAGTCTAGGTTAACCGAAAGTAGTTTTCAACTTTTATAACAGAGAACGTACTGTAGTAGCGTACTTTAGTGTGCCATCATCATTAAGGAAATTCAATTCACTTCATCAGTAAAAATTGCTGCTTAGAACCAACTACGAGTAATTTGAACTATTATTTTATTTTCAAATAAATAATACGAAATACGGTGGGACGCACATGGGCTAAAAAAAAACAAACAAAATACAAGTTGGACTAATTGGAATTGTATGATGATTTTAAATTGTAAAAAATTGGGTGTAGAGGCGCCTAGCGCTTTAAAATCCAATCTCGTCGAGTGAATGTGTTGTCCAACTCAAAAAGTTTCATGAAAATGAACAACTGGTACAAATATCGAATCAAATCAGAATTGGAAAATCGTGTTTTCATTAATTGAAAGAGCTTTTCATTGGTTCCGACTTGAAACGTTGAGCCGTCAGCACTGTTGAAAATAAAAACAATGAAACTAGGATCCCTGTCGGACTAAGTAATTAGCTACTCAGTTTAATACCGACTGCTGCAAAGATAAACGAAGCGAGGAAACAATGCGATTATTTATCGATGACTTCGATTAGATAATTGAAAACGAAAACAATAAAGATAGTATATGCTATGCATGTATAGAAAATTGAAACACATAAATCGTTACATCTGAGATCCATCCTCAAACAATAACTTCAATGTCTTCTGGATGAGCTCACTACGTCTTCGATTACATTTTTCCCTTTAAATTTTTCAGCAGTGGGACGGAGCTGCCTAGACAAAAAATATTAAGAGTTACAGGCCAAGAGCTTAAAGGCATAATATACTGCCAATTTTGTACGATTTACGAAAAATACCGACTACTTATTTAGAACACTTATTGTAATGGTTTAACTTTGGTCTTACTGTCAGCTCATTATAAAAGATTAGGCTATACTATTAAGTAGCATCTGGGCTTGTGTTTTTCATACTGTGTTTTTAGACCTCTGTCACTTGAAGATATCACATGAGACATCGTATTAGCCATCGCTGTAATAAACTTCAAAAGATCTTACTATCTCGTAAAATTACTAAGAAGGTATTTACGATTCAGAAATACGAATCCACATTTACCATTGAAATGGCGACCAGCAAAGAGTTTGTTTAGTGGAATGTCGACGATAAAAGCGATAAACACTTTATTGAAAGGGATTTTCGCCGCGTATTTATTGCGGATTATCTTTCTATACTTGCGGAATTATATCGAGCAGATAAATATGTGTTCAAAGACCGAGGGATGAGTTGTTTTGCTTTCACCGATACTCTACGTAAGAGCGACGTTCTTGAGAGTTCAGCCGTATTACAGAACGCGACTCAGACTCTGATCTATACGCAAGTATTTATTTATTTATTTGATAGTAAGAGAAAGATAGATTAAGACTTGAGTCTCCGTCTGTAATACAGGCCAGCGGGGCAATCGCGCTAAAAAAATGGATTGAGTCGCAATTGAAACACAGTTGGGAGCTACCACCTAAGCGAAGCTGATGGTGGGTAAACTAATGAACGTTGTCGATTGCTTCTTTACAAAGAGACCTTGATTAAAGACATGAACCAAACACAGCAATGTACATCATTCCATTCGTTCAATCAGCATCAGCTTCGCTTAGGTGGTATTCCCCCAGCTGCGTTTCAATTGCAATTCAATCCACTTTTTTTAGCGCGATTGCCCTGCTGAAACAGATTTACTGAGACGTACTTTAAAATTTGATTGATTTTTAAGTTTTAACGGCAATAAAATTATTTTGACGGTCAGAAAGATATTATTTGAATCAGTTTTGCTGCGGGAATGGAACAGCACAATTGTTTAGGTGGGTAAACTTATATGTTGTTTCTGTTTTTGTTTTAATTCAACAATATAAGGTATTCGATATTATGAACATAAACTTTTTCGCAATAAATAATTTTATCGTAAAAGAAAAAACTATCTGGTAAAAGAAAAATATATAACAACTGGCATGCCGCCCGGGACTTCGTTTCCGTGGGAATTCGGGAAAATTATGTAGCCTATGTCCGTCGTGGATAATGTAGCTTTCTAATGGTGAAAGAATTTTTCAAATCGGTCCAGTAGTTTAGGAGCCTATTCAATGCAAACACACAAACAATCAAATATTTCCTCTTTATATATAACTATTTACTTTACTTTTAGTATAGAAAAATATATAACTATTGTGTACAATAAAGAAAATCAGCTATGATAAACGAGAGATTCAGTCTGATTTATACGAATTTATACGAGTACCAGTTTATTCAAGCATTGTACAGACGACCGTAAATCAAGTTACCACATGTGTGCGCTCTGTGCTGTTACGGAAAAAAAGGTTTTGTAATGAAAATGGGTAACCTAATGCGCTTGCAAATTTAGTGATCTCGATAACAACCTTGTGTAATCGGAAATCTATGACTGTGTAAGATTAGAAGGACGAGATCAAGCTTTCGGGTCAAGTAATTAGGATAATAAGAACGTTCAAGTAAAGTCCCCCATTGTGTAACGACAGCGGGAAAACTCCGGAGAACTGATAATCTCTCTGCTATTTCTGAGAGCGACTAAGCTTTCATCCAGGATAGTAGTTAGGGAATGGTCAATACGATTACTAGGGGCGCAACTTCTTATCGTGTAGGTATTGTCAAGTGTGTGGTGAACTTGGCTACCCCTGGTGTCAGAGTTTTCTAATCGCACTATGACCTCTGACTTGGTTTTAACGACTGTAGTCAATCGACAACAGCCGGGACCAAAACCTTTAAGTGTCCTTCGAAGCACGGAAACGCTCGTGATAAATTGTCACTTTAGTCACCCATCAGGCTCCTTGCCTCTGTGTACGTTGCGTAACCTCACAAAAAGGTGAGAGACACTGCAGATCTACAGACTGACTGCCGCAGACTCAAAAAAGCTTAAGGATGTGGGACCTCCGACAATATCACAACTCTACAACATTAATAGCGTTCCCACCAGCAAGATTTTTGTGAATTTAGAGGAAGCGAGAGAAGTGTGTTCGGATCATACCATGGCAATTTGTGATTTCTGTCTACAAATGCGTAAGCTTACAAAAGATTTCTGTTAAGAAGTATCGTACTCGCTTCCCCTGTCTTTCTTTTTTTATTCTGGTTTGCTTTTTAGATAATACTAGCTTTTCGCCCGGGACTTCGTTCCCGTGGGAATTTTCCCGTCAATTTTCCAATGTTTTTAATAGTTATTCTGCTATTCGGGACGGAGAGAAATACAACAAATCAAAAACCATGGCAATCGGTCCAGCCGTTCTCGAGTTATAAGTGTTGTAACAAACACGACTTTCTTTTTTATATATATATAGATATAGAAATAGATATATAGATATAGATATTGTTGACATTGTTAATTTAATTATGTATAAATAAGTGTACTTTTTTATTTCTTTGTATGAATCTGTAATTGACAAGTATTTTTATTGACTTAGGTATTCCTGTAATAATAAATATATGCTTTATAAAATAAAAAAATGAAATGATACGATATCCTGTTTTAAATCACTATAGCGAACTGTGCTGTATTTTAAATTACATTTTTTCGGGGATCAAAGGGTGCTTATCAGGAGCGCTTATGACCCTAGCTACGACTCTTTAATCCATTCAAACAATTCGTCTTAATAGAAAACGCGGGGCGATTATAAAGACAGAAAAAGTTCAATACACTTAAAAGCTTTTCTACTGGCAGCTTCTGAAAATCTTATAAGCCAGTTTTAAACATTCCATAAGACAGGGATTTTTCGGGACTGTGTTTAATCTAGAGTTTTTCAACAGGCAAGCCGTATTCAACATCTGTTTTGTTTTTAATCCCCCGACAAAAAAAGAGGGATGTTATAAGTTTGACGTGTGTATCTGTGTGCCTATGTAGGTATCTTGTGTGTCTGTCTGTGGCATTGTAGCGGTTTTTTTTGTTTCAAAGCTAACTTAATCGAGATGGTTCTTAGCTTCTTAGCTATGTTTGATCAACATTGGTTCAGCCGTCAAACAGAGTCAAGCAATCGAAAGTCGGGGTTGATACAAAATGTTTAATTGTTTACCTTAGAATTGAGCATGATCTCTGGAGCTCTGTACCAGCGTGTGGCGACGTACTCTGTGAGGAAACCCGTGTGGTCGTGGTCTGGGTCCGCCACTCGCGCCAGCCCGAAGTCACAAATCTGTAACAAACAATGAATTTAGTAAAAATGCTTCATAATTGTTGGCTTCGGCCCGACGTATGCCTTCCAAAGGTCCGAGACACAATTGTCTGTGATTCCAGTGGGAATAAACACAAAAAATTATTTATTTATCGCACTAAGAAAAATTAACGGATCAGAAAGTTTAGTAAATGAGCACCAAGATAATCGAAATTAGACGAAAGTAGATTTTTCTACAATGATAGGTAAATTTTTTGTTACGCTACATTGTGGTGCTCTTATGTATTGATTGTAGCTAACCAACCTAAATTAACATATTTCTGTTGTATATTTTGTACAAATACAGATCCAATAAATAAATAATAAAATAAATTATATTCTACTGCTAATAAATATTCGAATGTAAGATCAATATTATATGATAAATACAGAGGATGCCTGTACTTAACATATTGTACAAGAAAACTTGTTTTTCTATATTTTGTATTGTGATGTCCAAAACACTAAATACTTACCTATTTACTGGATGGACTACTGTAACTAAATACGCTATTTAAAATTATTATTTTTTTGTTGTATTCTACATAGGTAGTTAGTTATAAGTACATTCCATAATCCATATTATAAAAGTTAAGAAAACCTTTAACAAGAAAAGTTAGCAGACATTAAAAAACTTCTAAATGCCTGAAATATACGTGAAACTTCATCAGCACTCACCCGAGAGCCCTTTACTCTTATATTATTAAAAAGACGAGAGATTCTAATGTTACTAAAGTCGCTGTAATCACTCTAACTTCAGGACACAGGTACTTAGAGCAGACAGTAGCGATGTGAAGAAGGTCCCGACTGGCAAGAATCCCGATCCCGGAATGTTTCCCCACGAATAACTTTAAAATAATAAGATTTTCCAATTTGACTAATTAAATTCAATTCTACAGTTAAATGCTGGTTCAGTGCATAATCAGTTCGGCGTTATGACAAAATATCGTTATGCGAAAAACATGAAAAATAAGGGCTTTTAATTTTATGCGAGTAAATATTGAGCCTTTAATGCTCGTTGTAAATGTATCAATTAATGCTCGTTGTAAATGTAATGTTGTATAGGTTTCAGTTTAAGCTGTGTTTCTTTTTTTTTAAAAAGGTCATAGGCATTCCCCAAAAATTGCTATGTTAATCGGTCCTGTCCTGCATGAATTAGCTTATTATGAGTAGAGTAACCCATCTAATAAAAAAAAAAATACAATTGCCAAATTCTATTTGAACTTTGGCTGAGCTTGCATGGTTATCAATTTCGTGATAGAAGTTACCACTGAAAAAAAGTTAAAGCAAAATAAGTATATAAACGGGGATCAGGACCAACGAGCTGTATATACGCTTGGTTATCAGTAACAAAGGAAAAAGTATAAACTTTATTCAAAATCACAATAAATAACCAAGTACTAAAATATAAAATAAATATAAAATAAATATAAAATAAATATAAAATAATTAAAATATAAAATAACTATTCGTTCCCGTGGTAATTCGGGAAAATTATGTAGCCTGTGTTACTCAGGGATAATGTAGCATTCTAATGGTGAAAGAATTTTTCATATCGGTCCAGTAGTTTTTAAATTAACGTTACATACAAAAATACAAATCTTTCCTCATTATAATAATATTAATGTAGATGTATATTATGGAATTGTATCTGCTGAAAAATAATATTGAGTAAAAAATCAGCAATTTTATAGGACCCAATATAAGGTCCCGATTTATTTAAATTCACGTTCCGTAATTGGCCATACCAACTGGCAACACTACTAAGAGAATCTTGACATGCTTTATGCCCTGAGGGACACGACGTGTTACCTCCTCTCCCTCACATGTGCTGCACATATTTGCACAAATAAGTTATAGTCACTTACTTGCGCTACAGATTTATGTATGTAGCTTGGCGTTTTAACAAATTACTGTTCTGAATATGTTCTGTCAAACTTTAACAGGCGAGTGATGCTCGGTTATTTAGCGAACTGTAAAAAGCACTCTTAGATCCGTATTACAGAACGCGACTCAGACTCTGATTTATACTTGAGTAGCAGTCGTCTTTGTCATTTTGATAGTGAGAGAAAGAGACAATCAATACTTAAGTATAGATCAAGACTTGAATCTCCTTCTGTGACAGGGGCCTTAACTAGCTTCCAGTTTGTATTGTGATTAATTTATATCTGTAGTTTTTTTTTACTATTAAATTCCCGGCTGGGCAAAGATCCTTCTAAATTCTTTCACGTGAATCACCTTGAGCAAGTTGTCAAATAATATCACAAAACACACTCAACGATCGACTCCTAAGCACAGAATAAATAATAGTACTAAATCATGAGACCCAGAAGTTCTCGAGGTAAATTTTACCGTGCACGAATTTTTTTGTAAGAACCAAGAAAAACATCAAGAACTACACTGGGCGTCAAAAATAAGTAGTACACTTTTCAAATTGCAATTACTCCTAAACTATAGTAGTTACACTTATGAAATAAAAAGCAGTTTATAGTAAACTTAACGAAGTTTATTAAAGTTATATTTTATTTGGCATGAATAAAGTTTCAAACTTAAAATTAAGATAAATACTAAAAAGTATCAATTTTTAACGATATGTCAACCACTTAATTTTCACGTTTTGGAACTTTTTCACAATTTAATAACTTGTGTTGCCGCCTCGGGCTCTAATTACAGCTTGGATCCGGTTTGGCATGCTGAACACTAAGTTTCGGAGGCGGTGTTGGGGAATATTTTCCCATTCTTCTATCAGCGCATGTTTTAGAGCCCTGAGTGTGGCAGGAGGTGGACTGCGCCTTCTGACTAGCCTCCCAAGCTCATCCCAGGCGTGTTCAATCGGGTTGAGATCTGGGCTTCTCGATGGCCAAGCCATCAAGTTGATGCCAACCTCCTGAATGTACTCTTGTACGTGGTGAGCAGTGTGTGGCCGGGCGTTATCATGCATTAGGATGGCTCCATCACCCATATTTATTAAATATGGCCCTGCATACTCGTTGAGGATCTCCGAGGCATATCTTTCACCAGTCAAAGTCCCATTTTCTATTACCACAAGCTCTGTGCGACTCTCTGAAGAGATACCAGCCCATACGTGTACAGAGCCCCCGCCATATTGGACTCTTTCCGAGATACAAGCTTGAATGTATCGCTCACCGGGTCGTCTGTAGACTCTCCGCCGTCCATCTGAAGTGTATAAAGAGAATCGAGACTCATCTGTGAATAAAACTCTAGCCCATTCTTCTTCGCCCCATTGTACGTGTTGACGGGCGTAGCGTAGTCTTGCTACGCGATGCTCTGTCTCAAGTTTGGGGCCATTTGCTGGTCTTAGAGGCTTCAGGTTAGCTTCAGCAAGTCTTCTTCTCACTGTACTCTCACTGATGTAGTCTGTTCGGGTCCGAAGAAGCTGTTGCTGAACCTCAACTGCATTAAGGTGTCGATTTCTTAACACAGTGGAAACAATAAAGCGATCTTCTCGGGTACTTGTGCACCTGGGTCTGCCATTACCTCGTCTCCTTAGATGGTTTCCAGTCTCTTCGTACCTTTGCTTTACTCGCTGAACCGTTCTTAAAGTTACACCTTCCTTGCAGTACGACGCATACTGATGCCCACTTCGAGAAAAGCTAAGATTCTTGCACATTCTTCTGGTGAAAGAGGCATGATTAGTCAAATTTACTCTCTGAAGATACCTATGCTTTTCAATTACAATTGCTTTATCAGCAGCGAATGTGTCAAACACAAAAATCCTAAGTAAGACAACACCTTTCAACAGTTTAAAAAAAGTGTTTTTATTTATTCGTTTTTTTTAAAGTCAAGCATTATAAGTTCTTATAATGCATGAAGTTTTTATTGAATAAGATTAAATTTTCTTTTTAACCTTTTTTGTTTCAAAGGTCTAAGTTTTATAGTTTGGGAGAAATCGCAATTTTAAAACTGTACTACTTATTTTTGACGCCCAGTGTATTTTCACATTGTCTGTCTACTTTACAAGGTGCATGTTTGCAAATTGACAATAAAACTTACATAAAGACTCGTTTGAAAGGTGAACGACCCGACTCTCATGAATATGCCATACATCGTTCAGAGAAAGTCTTACATATTCTTCGCAATATAAAACGGTATTTTCTTCTATTTTCTTTTTGAGAGGGATTCTATTATTATTTAAAATGTCTAGTATTCATGATGAGGGTTGAAATGTAGAATTACTTAGAATAATAGTAGCAGGGACATTTTGGATTCTTATATTCTTTAAATCTTGTTTTCTTTGTAGTCAAGTACGAGCTATGGACTCTGTTCCTGAGTAGCCTATGTCACGCCTCCAGCTATCTCCGATCCGTGGTCCGTGTACAACATAAAGAGGACAAATAAACAAGTGCACAATTACAGTTACATTAAACCTTGTTATTTGTTATTATCGTAGTAATAGTACTGTCGGCCGTGCCCATTATAATTGCGAAAAACTAAAAGTTTTTGCTTTTTTCAGGTTACTCCATGGGTTAGTGTTCAATAGTTTTGTTCGATTACGACAGATTATGGTAAGACCAACGAAAGTTAATAAAATTATTTCAGGCAACTTTAAACTTTTCTTTTTGTTTTATTTTTAGTTACAGTTTCAAATTTATACAGCTGTTAGTAGGTCCTCTGTAGTACAAACATGTATTTATTTTAAGACCGTTTCCGTAAGACTCATTTGAGATTTTTAAATTTGTTAATATATAGGTACGGCGACGGCGGGTTTCAATTTTTAAGATTTGGGGTTAGTATCTATAATGGCGGAATAAATAACACCTCACAACGGCAAACGGTAACACGGCCAACAGCTCTATAAGAACTATATTAATTCTGGTCTACAGATTTAAAAGACTAGATCGTCACACGAAGTAAGGATTTAAGACCAGGAGGTTTACCATGATCGCTTAGCGCGATCCAGTTTAGGATCTAAACAAGTCTGCAACGCTTATTCGTACCATGATGGCTTATAAGCGATTCAATTTTGGCGCTGTTGCGATTCAAAGGCAGAACAGCGACAATTTATTTTAAAAATAAAAATGGACCATAGACAACCGAGCAGTTCAAAAGCAGCGCCATCGCCATCATGGTACCATTTTAATAAACATTCCAATTGCGAAGCAGTTCAAAGTTGGATCCTAAACAGAAATGCTTTTAAACGATCCCTGGTCAACTTCAAGTGCCTGTGCATTATGCAGCATAGCGCAGTCTCAAAAGATATCCTGGGCGACCGCATACATAATTCGAATCACTTTTTTGCTAACACGCCCTTGCCTTATAGACATAGTTATTATAATTTTTTTTTTCTTATATTTTGTGATAACATAAAAATTTTAATCTTATTTTCTTTACATTACGTTGATCATGTCTTAGTTTTAAAAACTTTTCTGATTGTTAGATAAATCTTTCACATTTTACTTAGCCCGACAATCCATCTTAGCTAACTTATCATAATTGGGTTGGCGACGACGGAGAAAAACTTCTTACGGTTTTTTTAATAGACTATTTTTTTTTCCTTTTTTTCTACGATGGACTGGGAGTGAAAGAAAAACTTAGAATGTACCAGCTACCAACTCTTCCCAGGCATATTGTAAAAGTAAGTCGGACGCTGACAAACTTTCACTATTATACATCATGTTTCATCTAATAACTCTCAGAATTTGTGTTAAACGTGGCATGAAGTGGTTCAAGAACCACTGATGCTCTGCCTACCCCAATAGGGATTATAGGCGTGAGCGTATGTCTGTATGTTTGTATGTACATATAAAGTTTTGAGAATAAGCAAACTGAACCCGACTGACCTCCCCGTCAAGTTAAAGATAGCTTTATTTCATAGAACATTCAGGATGTTACTTAAAATAGATCAAAGTAGTGAATTATATTAATTATTTTAACTTTATGCCTATTCGTAAAGGTGCAGTCTCTCCCGAAAAGAATAGGCGAGAAACTCAGAGGGTTGCTCTTTTAATTTCTGCCGTGTGGTGATCGGTTGAGATTAACACCACCCCAGCTCTTTCCGTGGGTGTCGTAAGAGGCGACTAAGGAAACACAAATGAGACCTGCCTCCTATTAATCCATTCTAGGCAGCGACAATTTGTCCTGAATCTGAGGTGTCGCCCTATGGTCTCAATTCGGTGTGGTAGGTACTGTAAAGGGCCGTTTGGCTCGCGACTACCCTCCTACCGACGTCCGACGCCAAACAGCCTGCTCTGTTCCGTCGGTGCGTGGAAGTATCAGTGCCTTTATAGGCATTTTTCTGGGTTAACTCGCTCGATCGTCGACCTCATCTATGACCTTGGTCAAGATTGAAGTCAAGAGTTAACCCATCTTATTATTAAAAAATCATATTTTCCTTATTTTCAAATTTTAACTAACTTAATAACTCTGAAGCTGAGCAGTTTATTCGCCTTGCAGTTCTATTTCAACCTTGCAGATTTTTGCCAACATCGGTGACGCCAGTTTTGGATATTTGATATTTCTGTAGGTCTATCTATTGTATAGAAATTTTGTAAGATACTAATACACATCGACAGTATTGTGTAACACGCGGCACGGTGACGTGTAGTCATAACTTACGCTACATTCAGTGTCAAGGTAACATGTGATTCCTATTTATAGACCAACTAGGTAACATCGTAACGACAAGCATAATTCTATATCAGGCGGTTTTATATTATTAGCAGAAACTTGAGGATCTGAGTTTACGTAAACATTTATAAATCTATCTATAGATACATGACATTATATCTACTATTAAAAAAACCGTAAGGGATTATTCAGTCTAAGGGTTATTACATGGAATGTTTTGGGATCTCTTTAAGGCGACTACAGCACCCGATAAAGGCAGCACACATAGGAATAGTGCCATCTCCGTCTCTCAACAGGCCTGGGCCGGCAGTGCGAACAGTGTCGATACACGAAGTTTACGGACTATGAAAGCGTGCGTGCGTAAAAACATGTTCGAAAGTTAGAAAAATGAGATTTATGGAAAGGTAACAGCTTAAATCGAAAAATGCGTTAACTACTTATCGAGAGTGTTCAGTCACGAACATTTTCATAGCAAATTCAAGTTCCTGTATGCATTTTACTATCGTTTTTACAGCTTAAAAGATACAAAATATTGGCTTTGTGAGCTTTTTCTATCGAACCAAAAGTTCTGAATCATGTTTTCAGCAAACTACTTATCAAGTTTATGTCCTGAATATTACCGTAGTATTTTTTTTCTTCGATTTGATGCAGTGCGTCATGCTTATCTACGCATCATAAAATCGTAATTTAGGTGCTGTAGTCGCCTTAACGTTCGCGTGAAAAGCCATTTTCTGAGTGAGCTTGCTACATCTCCTCCATCAAATCTTCCGTCCCTGGGCTAGATTATGGTCAAGAGCAAACTCTTTCATTATAAAAAATAATAATATGAGTGTGGCACGGATAGGTTATCAGTCTTTAGCCCACATTACAGGAAAACCTTTATAGTCCCACTTACTGACTTCTACAGTTTGCCTGAGAAGAGTTAGCAGCTGGCGCATTCCATCTCTCAGGGAACGTTTTTCAGTTTAGTATACTGATTCTATTCCTGTATTTTCGCCATCACTAACTGAATCGATTATTTCAAAACAACATTTGTAACAATTGTTTTAGCACCGATTTGTGCGTTTACAGGAGGAGAGGAAATTTAAAACAAAACGATTTTCTTAAGAAATTGTGATAAATGTTGTTTTTGAAATAATCGATTCAGCTAATATAAAACCAAGAGACAGACAAAAGGCTTTCAGGAGACAATTAAAAACTCCCACACTGGACTCGGAATTAAAGAAAAACATTGAATGTGTCGCCCAATTATTCCAAGTAACTGTAAAAGAATGGTCTGCTAATTAACAAGAATTTGAACTTTTAGAAAAATTAATAGACTATTCATTAGACTCGATCCGATGTTAGAATAAGTTACCTAGGCAAAGTTTAACCCGTATTCGGGTTCAGTTCGCCGGTCATTAAAACTTTATATTCAAAATGGGTTTGTAGTTTGCATGGAAGGCTTGATAACAGCGCTATAAAGTACTAATAGAGGCCCCGGGACCACATTAGAATAATTTATCACAATAATGTATAGGCCCAGAACTGTAAGACCCGCGGCATCCAATTTAGTTGGGAACGCTATGATAATATTCTCCCTATCATACCGCTACTTTGTTTCCAGTTTACAATATTTATATGTATAGGATAACTTTTTAATAATAATACACAGTAATATGAAATATGTATGTTTATGAAAAAGACAGCGATACTATTGTTTCTTTACACGAGTATAGCTTTTTTTCTAGTGGATATTAATCGATATAAAAAAGAAGCAATATTATTTAAAGGGAATACCGTGATACTACTTTTTCTTTCAGGAACAAACAAACATACATTGAAAGTCCATAAAAACTTGTAAAAAGTGTGATTTTATCAATTGTTTCACGATTATTTCTAAGGCCAGTGTTCACCAAAAATTTAACCAACGATTAGCAGCTAACCAGAGATTTGACACTGTCACTTTCATACATTTTTTTTGTAATTTTGTCTGATTAGCTGCTAGCCGCTGTCTAACCGTTGGTTATATTTTTGGTGAACACGGGCCTTAGTAAAGAAGATAACTCCACATCGCAATAAAAGTGAGGCTTCCACAAATTGCAAATAATTTAAACGAGGTATTCCTATCTTATCCAGTTTTATGCAAATCCTAGACGAGCAACGATACTTGCGATGCTTTTAGAGAGATACGGATAAAAGCGAGCATCTTCTAGCTTTCGCGCTCTCTAGAGCAGCTCAACCTCTTCCAAGATGCGGTTAAATACTCACGGTGCTTGCTTTTGCTGAAAAGAAACTTTAAAGTGAACTAAATCCTAAGTGCAACAGATATGTGATCTACATATCTTCAGATTATATTCTAGCTTTTTAAATTTCACTTTATCCTTCTTTCATTTTGCGTTAGAGCAACATGAGTTTGGAAAAGATAAAAGGCTGGAGATTGTCATTTAAGCAACTTTGCTATGTCAAAGTGGTAAGGTAGTGGCCTGAGTAACGAGTATGTGTTAATAACACACAATGGAGCCTTACAGAACGTCTCTTGCTACTCTTGAATGTCTTTCTTATATCACACATTTAGCTAATAGAACTGTAGCTCTATACGGTATATACTTTTTATGTAAAAAGACGATAAAAACATGACTTTTGCCCTTAGTTACTGGCACTTGAGAATAACTACGAGCTACGAACGAGTACAATAGCTTATCTAGAGCGGAAAGTGTGAAGGACTCTCAATTTAGAAATATTGCTAGCAATGCTAGGAAATCTGAAGTACTATACTGTGTTTTTTATTCTCAGAGACCAAATTGACACATGCAAATGTAAAATTCACAAATATTTGTTACATTAATTGAAAATTTGACACGTGTATACGTCAATCCAGTCTCTAAGAATAAAAAAAACAAGTTTTTAAGTCTCGTAATTTTGCGGAATATTTGTAAATTTGACATTTGCATATGTCAATTTAGTCTCTGAGAATAAAAAACACAGTTTTGCATTGCCATACCTTCAAATCACAGGTGGTGTTCAATAGTAAGTTCGAGGGCTTCAGATCCCTGTGCAGCACATTCGCCGAGTGGATGTACTTCAGCCCTCGGAGAATTTGGTACAGGAAGTAACAGATGTGGTCGTTACTTAATTTCTGAAACAATTAGGTTTGTGATAACTCTATGAAGTTTAAGGGTCCACAATAGGCTTTGATGGACGAGTACCAGCCAACACGATTAAGAGGGCCAATTTATAATGTATTCGTCCACATCATTTCATTTATTGCTTTTATTTACTTTATCATGGGTCGCGTTGCTTATATCGAGATTGCCACTAAGTCTGTTTTTCAATGGTCCAAGTGTGGACGTGATTTAAATCCATCTACTCTATATAGGACATTCTTATTCTTAGCCTCTCAAAGGAGAATCCTCCTTCTTTAATTTTTTGTTAACTATGACTTAGCAGCTCTCATCATGAGAAGATTCGATCTCTGACAGATTTTTCAATGAATTTATAACAGAGCACAATAATGGTCCATGATAGGAGAGTCACACTGGTTAGTATTAATGCTAATACGTTTAAATGTAGTCTATGTACTTGTTATCTTACCTGTGTTTTTAACAATTTATAAAGGTCCGTTTCCATTAAGCACTGTACGATGTAGACATCTTTCATCTGGTCAATCGTTTCAGCTCTTAAAATATCCCGAATGTCAATTATCTGAAACAAAAGTACCGTGAGAATCCTATAAACACCCAAAAACCATTGATAACTGTGTGCAACTAATAAAATTTTGATTTTCTTGCAAATATAGTTGTTTAGTCTTTTTTTATGCAAGTATGAGTGTAGTCATTTCAAGTTACAGTGGGTTCTATTAACCCAGGGGTTCCCAACCTTTTTTTGTCTACTGCCCACTTTAAGAATAAATTATTTTTTAACGCCCCCCTTTTTAAACATACTTAAAAACCGCTAAGTACTTATAACTGATTATTGAAACGCAACTTTATAGTATTCGGACAGAGTATCTTTTATTGAAAATAAAACAAACATAATCAATTCTTATATAAAAACTAATGTGAAGGTTGAATCTGATGCTGTTCAATAAGTTTGTTGATATCAGGTTCCAATTTACTCAAAAACAGCCGCAAGTCGCCACGTTCGGTAACACGCAAACGATTTCTCTTTTTAGTAAGCAGCGTTGCCACAGCACTAAAACCACGTTCACACAAATATGACGATGGGAATGCTATCAAGAATCGTTGAACAATTGACCACAATCCAGGGTACAATTGCAGGATCGGTTCTTGAAGCCAAAATTTTTGATATCCATTTTTGAACTTGATTTTTATTTCTTCGTTTGTTGTCAATTCTATAAGTTCTTCTTCCAGCTGAGGTGACATTGCTATGTTGACATTTGAAAACGGATCTAACACCCAGTCTGGTATTTCCAAGTTTAAAATGTCCTGGTATCGTTCGGTGAAGTCAATGTGGAGGTTTTCCAAATGTTGGCAGTAGGCAAACAAGTCGTCGCTACTGCAGGATACTGATAAATTCGGAAAATTGTGAAACTCACGTCTGCCCATATTCTTTTTGTGCAGAAGCAGTTTGGCTGCGAAAGCAGCAACGACATTTTTTGTTTTAATTAAATTTAGTTCATCGCCTTGCAGTTGGAGGTTCATGTCGTTGAACAATTTATACAGGTCTGTCATGTAAGCTATATCATTCTTTGATGTTATGAGCTTGTTGCGCAGTTCTGTATCTTTAGTTTCCAAGAACTCTATCACAGAGTCAAACAGGTTGTAAAATCGAATCAGACAATTGCCTCTTGACAGCCAACGAACTTCAGTATGAAGCAATAAACGGTTGAAATCTTCGTCATTAGTAACACAAAGCTGATGAAATAATCTATCATTCAAAGAGCTGCTACGGATTTTATTGACTGCTTTGATGACATATTGCAGTGATTGAAATAGTCGTTCACTTAAGTTTCTAGCAACCAAATGTTGTCTATGAATAACGCAATGTATAGCAAGGACATCTGGAATTTTATTTTTTAAGTACGCTATGAAGCCTTTATGGCGCCCTGTCATAGCCGGAGCGCCATCCGTAGCAACTGATATAATATTTTTCAAAGGAATCTCTTTCTCTTCACAAAACTTTTCCAATGTATTGAATATGGTTTCGCCTTTTGTATCTGTCTCCAAATTTCTGACAAACAATAGTTCTTCACGTATTTTCTCATCTTTAATAAACCTCACGTAAGATAGCAACAACGCTTCATTAGTTGGTAAAGTGAACTCATCGAGCTGAATTGAGAATTGACTAGTCCTCAGATGATTGCACAATGATTCTTCAATGTTTTCAGCCATTTCATCAATTCGTCTTTGCACAGAATTATTACTCAAAGGAATTTTTTGGATAATATCTGCGGCCGGTTTATGAAGCACAGTAGTTATTACTTCCTTTATTGCTGGCAAAATTAACTCTTCTCCGATGTTGTGTGGTTTGCCTTTTTGAGCAATTAACAAAGAGATATTGTACGAAGCTCGAAGTCCGTCGTCATCTTGCTTAGCAGCCGCCGAAAATAGTTTTGATACACTTGGCTGAGTATTATGCTTCTTCTCTAGGTCTTGAAAATATGCTACATTCTTGTCTTTCTTATCTGGATGCATTTTATTCAAATGATCTTGCAGTCTTGAAGGCTTCATTGCTTCGTTCGAAAATGTTTTTAGACATAGAAGACACAAAGGCGACGACGGGTTTGTGGGATTTTCAATAAATCCGAATTTAATATATTCCGCAGAGTATTGCCGTCTCTTCTTTTTTACTTCCGACATTGTTTTGTTTTGAGAAATACGTAAGTGTTATAATGAAGTACTGCTTATCTATTATGCGCGAAACCGCAAATGAAAATAAAATAAATTTACGTCGTTTATATAGGATTGCATAAGCAGCACGCACCAACAGGAATAAGACAAACGTGCATAAACTCGTTTATCTCATTCGACGCCCAATCGTACTCGACAAGCAAGAACAAGTATTATAGAACCAGCCGATTGATACAGGAATGTACAAATCGGATTATTTAACAAAAACTTGTTAAAACATGATTGCCCGCGGTCTATTATATCGAACCGAGTTTGAGCTATATCTTAATTAATATTAGTTGATGTTCACAAGATGTAGTCGAGAGTCGAGAGCTCAGTCGGTGTCTAAGAGTCTTCCTAGCTAGGTAGATGAAATTATAAATCGACCCCAAAGCCCTACACAACGCCCCCTTTTTTTTCTGGGTCTCTTACCGCCCCCCTTTAGGCCTGCAGCGCCCACAAGGGGGCGTTATCGCCCACGTTGGGAAAGACTGTATTAACCCGTTAACTAATATTGAACAAAGTGAGGAGATAGTCGTTAAAAAAGTAAATACTTACATTTTCATGTTTAAACCGTGTTAGTATTTTAATTTCCCGTAGCGTCCTTTGACAATATGTCTGGTGCTCGAACGGTGATATTTTCTTAATGGCAACCTTCGCCTTCTTTATGTTATCGATGGCGGACCTGTCAAATAAAAAAAAATCTATAAATAAATCACGAGATACATTAAAGGCCCCCGATATATTGGACAACGTATTCTGTCCTAAAGTTGGCAACATATTCTTTATCAAATAAAGTAGGGTTGCCGAGTCTTGTTTTGAGTGAATGAGTCATGAAATTTAGTTTTTAGATAAGATTGATTGCCTGCCAAACGTATTTACGAAAGTTCCTACCTCACTATACTTTGCGGATGGGTTAGCTTGTGTTTTGATTAAAACACTTCCTTCTATGTGTACACCTTCTACGACAGGGATGGCGAACCTTTATGGATTGACGTGCCATTTTTGAAAGAAATGTTGAATGAGACCATAGACATGCCATCAAATCATGTTGACTTATTGTGAAAATATTAAACTTAAACAGAGCACTTCCCGCCCACCACGCCTACTCATTCCGTAACGTAGGCTCACTTAACTTCGTTAGTTGAACTGCATAGTGAATTTTGTTATTTGTCTACTAGGTATGATAAGTGTATATATTAAGTTTATACATCAGTGTTAATCATAAATATAATCAATGTACTTGTTTTATTTATTTTAACAGTTTATTGTACACAGGAAAAATCACAAATGTTACAGACAAATAGAAAAACAACACAAAAGGCACAGCTTATTTCTTTAAGAAATTTCTTCCAGCAGACCTGGGACAGTGAGAGGCGTAAAATAAATAAAGACAGACGTGCACAATTAACCACTGAAATCTAAATACTAATATAAACTACATAAAAATACAACTACACATACATATAATATATAAATAATTTATATAAATACACAGACATATATTTTATACATACATAAACAATACATATAATATTATGTTCATTATACTGAAGGGAAAGCAACAGATACATAATGTTCCTTGTTGTGGGAGAAAAACATACGAATTTACTTATTATTTATAGTATTCTATTATCTGTGTTTTGTCACTCGGTGCTGTGCCCAAAATATTTTGTCGCGTGCCATTGGCTCGTCATCCCTGTTCTACGATGTCCCTTCCCATAATAAGGGAGGCTGTTTAGCTTAGCAAATCATTTAGGTACGTAGGTACTAAAGTTTTATATTAATTGATTAGGTTTAGGTAGTTTGATTTTGTTTCACTTTCAAAGGGTTTTAAGACAACACAGATATTATATTTTTTGTAAAAATTACGTAACTATCACCTACAGTAATTAAAATAACAAACAACGTGAGCAGAAAATTGCTTTAGATTCGAAGTCTGACAAAAAATTACAAATAATAAAAAATAAAAATTTGTTTCAGAAAATGCCAACAAGAGAATCAACCCTAAAGGGTTGTCCCAAGACATAATTCAACGTCCGATACCAATAAATAACACCCTATAAGAATATTACCTTTAACAAGTTTTGTACAAAAAAACTCCGGAGGCGACAAAATATTCATGCCACTTCATATTTCATAAGCAATTTTGGCATTTCCTCAGTTCTGCTTGAGATTCTTGAAAAATTTCACAAGCGATTGAACATTTATATATTTTTTTATAAAGTAAAAGTTAAAGCCGTATTATCATCTATTTGATTATTTGATTATTTAATTTAATTAATTTGCAAACCTAAGAGTGATTTGGATAAACCTTCATCTCTCTTCGAGATCGATTTTTTAACTTTTTTGCAATCTTGTTAAATCTTAATTAATTTGCATATTAAATATGTTCGTTCACAAAAGTATAGCATGTGGTCAAATCTAGATACGTAAATGTGTCAAGAAAAGACAAATTAAGCTAAATTGTTACTTTTTATTTAAAATAAATGATGTGAGCGAAATCATAGAAACCTTAATAAATTGATAGACTTTTCAAAATTAAATCTAGTTACATCCAGATCACATACAGTGACCATTAAAATAAACAATCACATTCTAATTTCGTCAAGAATATGGATTAATAAAATAAATTATTTTCTTATAACACCTAAGAACATTTCTCGTACCCAAAAAATATTTTAGCATTGCATAAATTTAAAGATAAATTCGACTGAATTTCGAAACTGCTTCAACAAAGTAATACAATTTAGCTGTGTAATTTAGAAAAATAAACTTTCATTCATTCATTCAAAAATATATAATTACTTAATCAACACTGTCTGGATATTGCATAATTTTTCATACAAAAGAGGCGTGTTTGAGAAGCTATAAAAGCATACTCGAGACACATGGAGGGATATAATTTTCAGATGAGCAAGTGCTAAACTTGAATTTTTAGTTCTGATCAATGAATTTAATTTTTCTTAAAATTTATGAAAACGAGGAAAAAAAAAATTGCGCAAATTTCACCATTTTCATATATACATATAAAGCAGTCACGTTTTATCAAATTTAAATTTAAACAAAATTCATTGAATGGAATTGAAAATTCAGGTTTAACTCTTGCTCATTTGAAAATTATATCCCTCAATGTGTCTCAAATATGATTTTATAGCTTCACACCACTTCTTCACACACCTCTTTTGTATGAAAAATCATGCAATATCCCTAGACAGTGTTGATGAGTGTATATAAAATTGCTGTGCTGGTGGTTTATCCACCAGCACAGCAATGAGATTTGCTATAATACTTTGAATTGAATGTTATTCAAACCACTTTTGGATCTCATGTATAGTCAAAGTGTAAAAAAACCTGAATCTGTTTGCAAAAGACTGATTGATTGAAAAAAAACTCTCATGTATCTGCGTCGAACGTTAAATAGTAAACATTCCTAAAAAGGAGATACATATTTTAAATATATAAAAGAAGAAACTGTTTGACATAACAACGCACAGCCCAAACCGCTGGATTAACAGATTTTTTTGGCACGTAGGTTTCTTACGAGGTCTAGGGGAGCACTAAGAAAGGATTTTTTGAAACTCACCCTCTAAGGGGGTGAAACGGGGATTCAAAAATTGTATGGAGAAAACATTTTTTTTTTTGAAATTTTGACTCGAAACTTCGTCAAGATATACCTTGAAGCAAATAAACGGACACGTGTTTCGCGATTTTTTGAAAATCCACCCCTAAGAAGTCAACAATAGGGTGACTAAAAGAGCGAAGCCGCGGGAAAAAGCTAGTTTATATAAAAAACAGGAAATGAAGAGTCAATTTCAGTAACTCAATATCTGCGCGAAATTAAATGGAATATTTGCCAAACAAGTCTAATAAAACAAGAAGAACACGACTAACGGGCAATTTAAGTCCAGCCGTAGTATGTCTTCAAACATTCATTACTATTAGGGAATCTTGAAAGTAAGACAAATTATGTTAATTACAATGCCAGGCTCTTTTTCTCATTTAATTAAAACTCAAAGTCAAGCTGGAAATGTATACGATATCATTATAATTAAAGCTGTTTTTTGCTGTTCGTTTCATGTTGTTAGATAAATACGCGTATACAATTTTTATGGCATGAAATGGATATATGAAATAATGTCTTTGTTAAATAATAATATTTAACCATTAAAGAATATTTTATAAAATAAGGAAAAATCTATTAAAATGTTTTAATCCTCCGAAATTCAAAGGTTTTATTAACATTTTTAAAACGCTAACTCTCGTCAAGGAATATTCAGAAAAAATTTATAGGGATATCTCTTGGTGCTCTAACTGATTGAGCTAGATACTATGGAGATTTAATCCTAGGGTCGTAGGTCGCGCCTAATATTTTTCTTTCTCTAAGGTGTATTACAGAACGCGCCTTAGACTCTAACCTATACTTAAGTAGCAGTCGTCTTTGTCATTTTGATAGTGAGAGAAAGAGACAAACAATACTTAAATATAGACCAAGACTTGAGTCTCATTCTGTAATACGGGCCTAAAAAAAGATTTGTTTTTTTAATGTTCTTTCACACTGGAATTGGAGTCAAAAAATATTAGAATACTAGCATTCCCGCCCGGGACTCAATTCCCGTGGGAATTCGGAAAAAATTATGTAGCCTATGTCCATCGGAGATAATGTTGCTTTCTAATGGTGAAAGAATTTTTCTAATCGGTCCAGTAGTTTCGGAGACTATTCAATGCAAACAAACAAAAAATCAAATCTTTCCTCTTTATAATATTAGTATAGATGTCAGCTGCCAGTTCTTCTCTGGAGCCAGTACAACGGACTGACTCCAGAGAGATTTTGCTGTATTGTAAGAAAAAACTGACAACTTACACCACGACGCTCATTTTATGTTTTATTATATTTGTTAACTCTGGCATAATGTCATGGCTGTGTGGTGTGTGATGCTATCTTTGCCTGCGTACGAATTTTGTGTTATGTTTTTATTTTATTTCAGAACTAGCACTCCGCCCGGGACTTCGTTTCCGTGGGAATTCCGGAAATGTATGTAGCCTTTATTACTCAGGAATAATGCAGCATTATAATAGTGAAAGAATTTCTCAAATCGGTCTAGTGGTATCGGGGATGAATTTAAAAGGGTAGATGGAAGATTTTATTTGAGTACCATTCTCAGCGTCCGGCGTGAAATGGCATTCATTACTCATCACACACTCGTAAAAAGGAAAAAGCAAAAGTTACCATTTTTTTCATGAAAGACTACAAAAGCTTGATAAATACGTGGGATAAAGAGGTAAAATTTCATGTAAAGGTAATACGACCTCTATGAATCATACAGATCTATAGAACAAGATCAGGTTAACTGTTTTTTTTCTTCTATACAAAATACATACAATATACAAATACATCCATGCAATAAATAACACAACATGTTTAATTGTTAACAAGAGATCTTGTTTAAAAATAGGTTACAAAATGAATTGTAAAAATGTGTCGAGAGCGGGACCTAAAGCTAAACCTTCTGGTGCCTTTATTAAGTAAATTTAAAGAAACGATTTTAATAAAAATACCATTTCATTAATGAAATATTATTTACCGATGCCAAAGTAATCGAAAAGGATATTGATGTGGTCGGTTTTGAGAAATTACAAATCGATAACCAATTTATTGATGTAATTTAGTTTAGATTGCAGGGGTGGCGCATCTGGGTGTGATGGAAATTGATTTTAAAAACCCTAATATACGATGTCAATTTGTCAAAGCGAATCTGAAGCAACTTGACGGGAACTGCGAATATAGTGAAGTAAAGAAAAATCGGCTTTTCAGAAAAATACTATGTGCTTTTATTTTCTTATTGTCTTTCGGCAAACTTCGTATTTCAGAAACTATATCCAAACAACAACAAAGTATATAATTCTGAAAAAATATAGTAGACTATAAATCTACTGAGTAATACGACAACGAAACAACAATAAAGTACGTAGTTCCGAATTTAAATTATTGTAGACGATAAATCTAATAATTTATAGACATTTTGTGTGCATTCGGAAAATAGATGATTGCCGAGACACAACAAGGAGTTAGAAGTATTGGACTACATTATTAAGATGTTGAAACATAGAGTTAGAAACCAACTGCTTTACCACAAGAATTGAAAACACCACTTAGACAATGTCTGAAACCGGCTTATGTAATTTGTTCCATACAAAAAATAACACAAGCCGGTTTTAGACATAATCAAAGTTTAAGCTTATTTTTTGTGTTAAGGCCCCAAATGTCTCGACGTATTTTAAGTGACTTTAAGTCCCAAAAAATAGATTATTTACCAAACTAAACGTCTCCTATTCTAAAAGAATGTATTTCTCTTTTACATGGTTTACATTTGTTACTTTTTGTTGATTGTTGATCACTTGCGACTTTTAAAATATGAGGTGGTAACAAAATGAAATTCACTAAGCAATCGACATACGTAAAAAAACACCGATGAGTGGGTCACTTTGTGGTCGCTTTATGACAAAAGGAAAGAACCCACTAAAGCGCAGAGCATTTCCGAATTTCATGAGGTCGTGTCAGTGAGCGTAAATTATGTACACTGAATAGCTCTATGCCAGCGCTATACTATTTCCAACCCAGTGACCGTAGCTTATACTGTCGAAACGGAATGTTTCATTTCAGCTTTCATTTGGGACTTGTTGCTTTGAATTGCGCCAAAGTTATATTAAAGTTAGCTACGGGGCGAGTTCTCGTAGCAATTACGCTGCGAATTTTTCGTAACGCTACGAGTCGTAGCCAAATTGCAAACGCAGAAAGCGTTGCTTTTGAAACTGAATGACCGATGCAATTGTTTACTCGTGGTTTTGATTGTAGAGCATCACTATTAAGATAATTTAATGAAGATTAACTATTAATTTTACAATTTTTTCATACATAAAATATTTTTTATTCAGTGAAATGAAAAAAAAATACCACATGAGAGATCTTTCGGTGGAGGTAAAGGAGGCAACGGGCAACCGGTATTAGTAAGTAAATGCCGATTGCCAAAAAGTTTTTTTTTCTAGACTCACGACTCCTATTTACGTCGGGGGTTTAAAAAAAGTTTTTTAACCCCCGACATAAATAGGGGTGTTATTAGTAAGACGAGTGTGTGTCTGTGGTATCGTAGCTCCCGATGAACCGTTTCGAGGTTTGTTTTGTTTAAAAGCTGACGTGATCGAAATGGTTCTAGCTACTTATATTTAAAGATACTTGAAATATATTTCTAGACTAAAAATTTAGAATTCGCTTATTTATTAATTAGTTTATTATCGGACATTATTTTAAATATTTGAGACGGACAACTTGTAAAATTCGTTTTAACTTAAGGGTAAATTCCTTCCATTGTAAACTAATAAATCACATAACGCCAGCTCGCGTCAACATTCTTCGTTGTGATAAACGTATATCTAAGATACATATGTATTTAACCAATTCTGTTGATTATATCTACTTAATTGTGACAGCCTGTTCTGGCACTTTTTGCTCGGCGCAGAGAGATGTAATCTCTCGAGCTTAATTTACTTCAAAAGGAATCCTTTGTCTTACAAAAACATATCTCATCATGTTTACGATTATGTTGCTAGAATGCTGAGCTCTAATGTCTTTAGTTTTATTGCACAACATCCTTTTATGCTACATTTGTTACTTTAATTAACATGAAAACCTAAATGCGTTGTAAAACTTTACAGCAGTATATTTCTTTGTAACATAATACAAAAGCTTTGTTGATAATGTTTTTATTTTTCCGAGATCTTTATATTATTTGATGAAAAACTAACAAACATGATGTGACACTTGTGGACAAGGTAGCCGTGATAAGTAGTCAGATGAGAAAAAAGCTCTTAGCAGAGAGTAAATATTTATGCTTAGGTAATGTACTCTAAACATAATAAATAGTGGTTTCCTACGCGAGGCAGCCAACAAGTTTGCTATCATTTTGATATCATTTTATAATTCTTGTACGTAGTTGAATTCGTTATACAGGGCTTTAGGTATCTCTCTTTCAACCTCTTGGGAACATAGGTCAAAATACGAAAAAAAAAAAATTGAGTTCCCATACAAACTTCATCAGCATATAGCGCATTTTGTATGAGAAGTTGTTCAGTTTCATGGACTGATTAAACACCCGAGAGGTTGAAAGAGAGAAACCTAAAGTTTTCCTAAAACTTTCTGTTCTCAACAATTAGTAATAAATCCCTCAACTCATAATGCAAGAAACAAAGCGTGGAGAATTGAAAATGAGTTAATATGTCAGGTGACGAATAAAGCAATAAAACAAAAAGTTGTAGCTGTTTGTAGAACACCACAAAATGTTGGAAATAAAGGCGTTAGAGCATGAAACAATGTAGGTACACAGGTACGTGTGGAACGCGTCGACGCGACACGTAATTGAAATGTACGAGTCGAATAAAAAATACGAACCAAATTACGTTTTCACAAACTGCCTGGAAAAAGTCCTAAGTCAATATTGGATGAATGTTACGATGTTTGGCAACCTTAACAAATTGACTAGACTTCAGGTTACGCAATGATTACTGCACCGTAAAATAAAACAGTGTTTAATATTAATGTGCCACGCCCGGCACTGCACTTCGCAGTTTTATGACCTGTTAAATAGCTTTTAATGAACTTATTGAGGTCACAGTCGTTGGCGCTGCAACGAGCCACTTAAATAAATTTTAACTGTATTATTTTCCAGTAGCAAACTGTGAGAGAGTGAAGCCGGGAAGGCAAAAAATAAACAAACGTTTAATTTCACAAAAGCAAAAGGCGACGGCGGCGAACCATTTGCGAGTGAAACAAACTTATTCTGTTTCGCTAGAGGCAATATTGACAATTGATTACAAAGATAAATTAATCCTTCAACCCTCAAGATCCTAATGATTGCCATTTTGTTAGGAAGCAGTAAAACAAAGGGAGATTAATTTTAAGGCATCAGCTTGAAGTTGCAAAACTGTTTTAGCGTACAATATTCATCTACATTGCGTAACCTGGAGTATTCGCGTGGAAGTTTGTTTGAGCCGATTGTAACTTAATAAGACAGAAACTGCTGAATGGATTACTAACTGAGTTATAGATATATAGTAATTAAATAATTAGTCACGAAGTTTTTATAGTCTTCCAACAGTGTGCAAAAAAGTTGATTCGTTACTATGTTTCGACGACGTGAAAGATGGACAAAAAAACACCCTTTCACATTTGTTTAAATATATAAATATTAAGTATACATTCCTCCTTTATTCTTTATTGTACACACATATATATATACAGATTACAGAAGAGAAAGGACATATACAACGGCGAGCTGAGTTTTCTTCCAGCTAACCTATGTGAGAGGGAGAGGCATTTGAAGTGGGCAAGGGTGTACCAAGAGAAAATGTGAAAAATTAAATTTATTAGGGTGTGTTATATTAAGTAAATAATATACAAATAAAAAATATATTTATAAACACATGCGATTTGCTACATAGCACATTTGCACATTAACTCAGTTGAATATCATTCTTGGATATAATTTCTCATTAGACCCTCACACTAAAAAGGTCATGAGTAGAGTGCCAGGGAGGTTTTCCCAGAAGACTACTCATGAAGATTGAAGCATGAATATTTCCTTTTCACAACAAGACCCCTACTTTTGATAAGTATATTGCGGTCTTTTGTGTCAGAGAAAAATGATGCCGCCGCGCCGATTATAACCGCACGCACATAATTGTTATATCGCGACATTCGCGAGAAAATCGGATTCAGCAGTTTAAATTTGTAATATTTACGTATAACATTTCGATCTTAATCAAAATTGACAAAAACACTACGAACAACAGACTTTTTCAGTGCTCGATTACCCTTCTTATTTGGAATATAATAATTTGTCTTAAAATATATTTGACTTTAAAAACTTCACAACGCCGAGGTTTATTTGCGTTTAGACGCAGCTTTGACTCTTGAAGCCCTGCAACGTTTATTATAAATTGGAACGGGGATGACAGTGTCTAAAACAGTGTAAATTTTAAAGTGTCCAGGGCACCCTGAGATATAGAGATACAGACATTGTAAATTCCAGGTAAAAAAATAGACGCTTCCATCGACCACGAAATCTGGCTCCTGGAAATTTCTAGATTTACGAAATCTTTTATTATTACTTAACAAAATAACGATTATATAAATGTGTTCGGGAAGCTAATGGCAAGTTATAATGAACGTAGTAACATGGAAAACCTTTCACTACAAAAGGAATCTTGAAATTACTTTCACAACTCAGATCCAATTTAATTCACGAGCAAGCGCGAAGCTCGAGCTAAGCGTCTCCGTTTCAGCTTGGGCAAAAAAGGGTTTTGTAGGTGTGTCCGGATGTTCTTCTCTACAGGTCGCATTTCTCAACCAATTCAAAGTTTTGTGAGCAAGTTCGATAATTTGTCATTTTTTTGTTGATTCAGTTTTGCCATTGAGTTTGAAAACGTAAAGATTCATATTTCACTATTTCGACCAATTTTGAGTCGCGAGGTCTGCAGTTCACAAAGCCACTAAGTTCACTATGTTCGACTACTCCTTTAAAGTACTTTTTGAACAATATCAAAATATCTTGAGAAGTTGGATTATCAAAAATTCATCATTTGCCTGTAAAAGGAAATCGAAGGCAATATAATGGCGCTTCTTTGTTGTCATCAAAGAAGTAAAGTCAACATTTCCTATTAATGACGTATATGATAGGAAATGGAAATGACCTGACACGAAACGCCAGACACGCGAATCTAGGCGACCTAAATGGGGTTCACAATCGACCACTTGACGCCTTTTCATGCACCTTTGTGTAACATATTTTTTGTTGTAGTACACTAGACAAAAGCATATAGTCACTTTTTTTAAATTTATGGTTGAAAGAAGATGTTACCATTTATAATGGAGACGTGAAATATGTTGTAAACTTGATGAAGCTGCAGCAAATTTAATATATTTTTTGTAACTGGCTGCGACGCTTTGCGGCGCCCGAAAACTTATTACGGAAAATGTTGAGGACAACCGGGAAGGAAACTTACAAAACATTCTGAGTATTTTACAAAAAACGGCACAGCGCTTTCTTGGCACATATATTTCAGATGAAGCTTTAATAATCTTGAAGATTAAATAATTAATAAAATATAATGTGTAATGCCAATAAACAATTAATATTAATTATTAATTATTCAATCTTCAAGTTTATTAAAACTACATCTGAAATATCTTTGCCAAAGCGCTGTGACATTTTTTGTAAAATACTAAGAATATTTTGTAAGGCCGCCTTGTTGTACACTATGTTCTGTTAATTGTACACTATGTGTTTTATGTTCTGCTAATTGTACAGTATGTTTGTGTGCAAATAAAGTACATTGTATTGTACTGTATTGTATTGTATGGGATGAGTTTAAATTAGTAAGCAAAAGTTTTAGAGGAGATTCTACCCATGAAACTGAACAACTTTCCCAAAGGAACCTTTACTTTGTTTTTAATGTTTCGAATTCAAGTCAAAAATAGCTTTATTTCATAGAAAATTCATGATGTTCCTTGAAATAAGTCAATTTAGTATTTTTAAAACGCTTAATAACCGCGTCATTCCCATTCGTACCGAATTATTTTCTTTCCCTAAAATTATCTGTAAAATAAGTCAACCTATTCGCAATGTCACCCTATATATGATTTTCAAAAGGTAGAAGGTAATTCAGTAGACAATACTCGCCATTCTACCGTTGGCTGCACTTTCCACTACGCTCGGGTTTCAGCTGCTCGCTAATGAAGAGATACGTTCAACTACAGCGCAGAGGACATTTATTTGCCGACGTTACTCTATTACACAGATTGTACTGCACGTTCGCCGTTCTTAATGAAATATTATATACTTACATTACGGGTAAGAAATAACTTTTTCATTCATTTTATCCTTACTGATATTATAAATGCGGAAATAACTGGCTGTCTGTCGGTCTGTATGTCTGTCTTTCACGCCTAAATCACTAAACCGATTTTGATGAAATTTGGTTCAGAGATAGATTAGAGCCGGGAAAGGCCATAGGCTACATTTTATCCCACGGTCGGGCACGATATACCCTGTACTCCACGCGGGCGGAGCCGCGGGCGGAAAGCTAGTACCTTATAATTCTCAGGCTTGATGTGCTAATGACTTTACTATTTTACATAGTTCCCATTACGTTCAGTGAAGTTTATCAAATCTGTTAGACATATTAGAAATAAAGAAATCCTACTGTAAATTACATATGTTGTTCAGGAACTTTCCTAAAACAACTTCGTTGTTCGCTTTTAGTGGGCCGTAATGTGTACTTTGTCGCAGTAGGGGTAGTTTCACTTTCCACAGAGAACGTAAAGAAGCAATCTACTTCTGCTACGCGTCTCTACATCTCTACATTTACCATAAAATGTAGTCTCGTCTTGACAACATTTTACTTGAAAATGTTTTTGGTGGGTTTTCATTTCTTTTTGTAAGCAACAATAGTTTCTGTTCGGACGGCAAGCTCGCGCCGCGCTGTGTTTGCTTCATCATCAATCACAGCGGGTACACATTACGCGTTTTGCGCGCCCTTAATTCAATCCCATAACTAATTTAAAGGTCTGGCTGATTTATTAAAAATCCTAAAATATACTTTATTTCGTTATTTTAATAAAGACTCATTCTACAGGGTTTTAGGTAAATCTCTTTCAACCTCTCGGGTGGTTAATCAGTCCATGAAACTGAACAACTTTCCCTCAATAATAGTTCAAAATACGAAAAAAAAATGTTGGGTATGGGATACAAACTTCATAAGCATAAAGCGCATTTTCTATGGGAACTCAAACATTTTGTTTTCGTATTTTGACCTATTATTGGGAGAAAGTTGTTCAGTTTCATGAACTGATTAACCACCCGAGAGGTTGAAAGAGATTTTCCTAAAGCCCTGTATATAAATTTTCAGACCTCTAGCATTAAAATTTGTGGAAATTTCATACAAAATTCCATTCCCTAGTTTAAGCGGTTTTGGGATAAAAGTTTTAAGTTTTAGATTTTATTTGTTGTTCGTTTACTAATACTAGCTTACATACAAAGCTTTGTAGGACTCAGGAAGTACCTTAAGAAGTTCATCATTCAAGAATCATCAGTGAGTGAGTGAGTCAGTGACGGAAACGAAGTTTTAAGATATCAATAAAATTTTAAGTATGAGAGCTATGCAATTGAAACGATATGTTTAATAAGTTCACTACTGACATCATATCCCGAGAATTTTGTTTATCTGGTATAGTCCAAGCCCAAGTTACGAAGGTTTAATAAAAAAACGACGAAACGTTTCGAGAAAAGGTTCGCTTTGCTTAGCTCATCTTGGCAGGGGCACTGCCGTGCCCCCAGATAAATATTACATCCTTTACACCGCATTTTGATCGTTTAAAGGGATGATCAATGGCACATAGTCTGTCAACATTTTTTACACAGAATAAAGCACAAAGGGTGAACCTTAAAAATGAAAATTGCATATATTTTGTTATCTCTCATGCTTCGTCAGAGACGAGACGATTACGCTATACATGGTAGAGTAATACTTGTCAAAGCGTGGAAAACAAGGTTTAATGTCAATAATAAATTACAGTGAATGTCTGTCCAAGCTTTGGTTAGGATCAGTAATATACCAAATAAAAAAAATGGGGTAAAATGTAGTGTTTATAAATGCAGATGGGCATTAAAATCTGTCCCAGCAATTTTGAGTAATTAAGACTTTAGTTCCGATCATTTTATTTTAATAAGTCAATTCGGAAATAATCAGTTAAAATTTCTCGGTTTCACTATTCTGTGTACTTCGTAATCAAAAAGATACTTTAAGTAAATGAAAGCTTGGAAACCCACAAAAATCGTTTTGATACGCAATAAATGAAATTACGATTTCGGGTAGCCACCGCTGATGTCTTGGCCATTATTCCGGAAAGTTCGTTTCGTTGGAGATAATGACGTCATAAATGGATCCGATTGGACTCGGTGGTGACCTTAATGGTCCGTTATGTTCGTCAGCCGCGCCATAAGATTGCTTTGTCCTCAACCACGAAACGACCAAAATTATACCTAATAAACATGACGTCACCGATAAAAGCGATAAGCTGGATGACTAGATTAATGATGCTATCTAGAATTAATAAAACAAATTAATGCGCCCAATTCTAAAGGTATGCCGTTTATCGTCCACGCGCAGTTTTCTTCAATTAAATAGAGAAGTTAATTTCGGTAACTAATAAAGAAGATTTATACATGAAGTCCACTGAGTAATTGCCATCAAGAGAATAAGTAAAATGTTGTTTAATTAAGCTCGAAAACGGTCTTCTATTGCGACTGTAGAAATAAATAACAGTGCTTTGCGTCAGACGGTACCCAAACTGAGCTGTATCATCAGCAGAAAAATCTTGTTAACATAAGTATTTATAATACTTCTAAGAATGAACTTAAAATTTACTTAAAGATAAACATATTTAGTTACATTACATTACAATAAAGTCCACATTTTAACAGATGGCATTCACGAGTCTGGTAAATCGAAAACCATATAAACCATTGAACTAAGGAGTTTAAGTACAGTACAAAGCTTTGTATTGTAAGGGTGAACAAGAAAATAAAATCCTATATCTTGTAAATCGGCTTATAACAGGAATAGTTCTCTCAGGGGCGAGATTCCTCACTTTGACACGGGATTCACATCTATGTGAAATAAGAGAGGGAGAGAGTCTACGGTAGTATTTCATCTTTTAGCTACTTCTAAAGCACACAAAAATAAATATTGAAGCCGATGGCTAAACTAAAATCAAAATTTGTGGTTTAAAAGTGTGCCAATCGTCATCAGTTCGGTACAATGCAATGCTGCAACGAGTCCTCTAAAGCACGGAAAATCGTAGTCGATAGATCTTTGTAAGTAGATTCTACACTTTGGATCGTTTTCTACACTTTATCAATAAACAACGATCAAAGCGAGGACCATGTTTTCACAAACACGGTTAATGTTTATTTTACCTTTTTTACCTTTGATATCTTTCACAAAGCATTTGCCCAACAATGGAATCTATATATAGGATGATATTTTTTTGTAAAGGAATGTGATGTAATAAAATAAGCATGCCAGAATAGCTAACATGGACACGTGACATAATTTTGTCGTATATATTTCGTTCTGTCCTCGTGTTCTATCGCATAGCGTCAGTACGAAACAGGCAGAACGACATCAATATGACAAAATTATCTGAAAACGCGTAGAGTCTGGCCAACGAAAGCTGTCCATGAGAAACGGCGGAAGACTTAAAATTCGTCCTTTGACAACACTGAGTATACACTGAAAAAACAGAGTTAATACTATTTTATTTTCTACTAATTTGATTTGTTTTTTTTTCTTTTTGTTAGGTATATAGAAGTGTGGATTTATATGTTATTAGAGGGCGAATTTTTAAATCTGCGGACAGCTTTCGATGGCCAGACTCTATTTTATAAGTTTATACCCTAAACTGGGTAGCATCCCTTTCACGTTTGTTCTTTATTTTACCTCCGCCACGTGAAAGTTATACCTCTACAATTCACGTTGTTCGGGGGAATATGAATCAGGTCAATCGTGTCTTCATCTGTATATACGCCTCTTTCTTTTATGTTTCGTTATGAGATTTAAGCGTTTTTTATTTACAATGTAAAAATTTACTATATTAAAAAATCCCTACGAATATTACAAATGCGAAAGTAACTCTGTCTGTCTGTCTGTTACGATTTCACGGCTAAAATAGCAAACCAGTTTAGATGAAATTTGGTACTTAGATAGATTAGACCTTGGGAAAGGACATTTATTAAAAAAAAAAACTAAGATTAACTTTTTGGCTTCGTCTCATCCATTTTATTTTTACGACGCGCTGCGAGGCGAGGCCGCAGACCGAGGCGAGTCCTGCCCCTCCAATCCAAGATGGCCGCCATACAAGTTTTGATTTTATAGGTGAGGCGAGGCCGAAGGCCGAGCTCCGCGTAGGGCGAAGCCCGAAGCGTCACCAAGCATCTTACCTGTCGACCGCCATCCGAAAATTTTATTTCCGCCATCTTGGATTATAGCGGATAGTAAATTTCCCCATTAAAATTGGCTGATATGAAATTTTTGAGCAAGCCGAAATGGTGTCGTTGTTTTTGGGGGGGCTGATTCCAAAAATAACACCCATTTTTAAATCCAAGATGGCGGACGTTAACATTTTTGAAAAAAACACTCATGGGTTTCATTTAATAGGTTTTCGGGGTTGCTGATTCCAAATACGATATCGATTGCTTCCGTATCATATTCATGCCCATTGGAGTTTCGAAATCATCGATTGGAAAAGCCCTTATTTTGAGTATGTATTATGTAGTTCAGGAAGTAACATCTCAATTAATGACATGCAATCAGTATTGACAAATTAAAGATCTACGCAAAAGTGTGTAATTAATGTTTATATTTTAATTCCTAACTAGTGTTTTGTTACATAGTATCAATCAACAAGATTTATCTTAATTGTGTTCAAGGCCTAATTTAAGTATATGGTCACTACCCGCAGACTTAAATTTTTGTTCGTTGTTTCAAAAAATATTTGAGTGTTAAGTAGTAATTAGTACCTTACGCACATACACAGACACACACCTACAAATAGAAAGGCTTGTATTTCTCTCGTGCCAGGCAGAAAGTTGTCATATTACTAAAGTTTACAAAATTATTCTGAGGATTATTAAGTGTAGGTAGTTTCAGTTTAATCCAAAATACAGCAAAACCCATGAATCCTTTCAAACCAAAGATTCAGTTAGAATCTTCTACAGTACGTCTGAAAGGAGCTAACAATGACACATTTCTGTATTTTAATTTGGTTCTCTATCTAGTTTTGATAAAGAGATCATGAGAATTCATTTTTATAATAATATCTTATAAAAACCATACATAAATAAACGACCAAAAAAATTATTTCATTTATTATTTAACGTTATGTGTTGCTAAAACTGGCGAAATACACAAACTCGAGCCTTTGTAAAGTAATATCTTATACATGATGATTATATTTAATGTTTTTAGTAACCAGGTTCACGTTACACAGTAGCTGTAATAAAATAAGCGACCTTTTATGTACCTACTCTCGCAGACTAAGGCCCGTATTACAGAAGGAGACTCAAGTCATGATCTATGCTTAAGTATTAATTGTCTCTTTCTCTCATTATCAAAATGGCAAAGACGATTGCTACTTAAGTATAGAGTCTGAGTCGCGTTCTTTAATACGGACCTAATTAACTCTGCTAGCAACAATTTTGTTCCTCACAAGCAATTATTGCAATAGGTAACTGTAGAAACCAAAGCATTTAAAAGCTCTGTAATGGGTCGTTCGGTTTTGGGTCTCATAATTCTAGAAGTGGACCAGACATTGTTCTAGAAACAGCCTCGTAATGGCTGCGTTGGGAGTCATTTTAATCGCGATTGCGGAGCTAGCTTTTTAGCCATTTTCACTGGTGAAATCCTGCTAATATTTTTCTGCTAAGGCATTAACTGTGTGGAAACCATAAATAATATTACATTTTGTGTCATATCATACTATATTATAAAACAAAGTCCCCCACCGTGTCTGTCTGTCTGTCTGAACGCGATAAACTCAAAAACTACTGAACGGATATTCATACGATTTTCATCGATGGACTGTTTATCACTACAAGAGGAAGGTTTAAGTGTATAATTCATTCCCGAAATTCCTACGGGAACGAAGTCCTGGGCGGGAAGCTAGTTAAAACATACGAGCCTTTGAGCAGATTTTGAAGAGTCAAGTCCGCCAAATACTGTATAACTAAATACAGGGCTTTAGGTAAATCACTTTCAAGCTCTCGGGTGGTAAATAAGTCCATGAAACTGAACAACTTTCGCAAGGAACAAAGGTCGAAGTATGAAAAAAAAATTTGACTTCCCATACAAAATGCGCTATCAGCTGACGCAGTTTGTATGGGAACTAAAAAAAATTTTTCGTATTCCGACCTTTGTTCCTTAGGAAAGTTGTTCAGTTTCATGGACTGACTTACCACCCGATAGGTTAAAAGTGATTTGCCTAAAGCCCTGTATACACAAGTGGTTTTCAATCTGTGGGTCGCGACCCCCTAGGTGTGAAGCCCTATTCGGGGGGTCGCGTGTAAAAGAAAAAGACAGTCATTTGTGAGTTTTACACTACAACAAGACTATTTCAGTGAAAAGTATGCGCCTGTATAATAAATAATGCTTCCCGTCGTCCGCGTCTACCTTAGGAAGACTCTTTATATTACGTTTTGAAATCTCCAACGTAGGTCGAATATTTAGCCTAAGAGAGTCTTAGGGGGTCGCCAGAACTTTTCAAATTTCAAAGGGGTCGCATTTTCAAAAATATTGAAAAACACTATAAAAAAACGTGGATGAGCCAAGAATCATCAATTTATTCAAGACTTAAGTACATACACATACATACATACATAAGCTCACGCCTTTATGGGTGGGTAGGCACTCGGCAGAGACCACTGATTGCCACCTGCTACGATTCAAACACACCTCTTTCTTTCAAGAGAGGATCGTCTGTGTTTTTTCCCATACAAACGGCGTCAATGGATTTCATCCCCTAAACTTCAACGGATCCCTGTGAAATTTTGGTATAGTGTCAGGAACACCAAAAACTAGGTCCGTACGTTTTGATTTTTTTGATATTTTTAGTAGACAAAAAGATATTTGAGACTAAAATTCAGCATTTTTCGCCAAAAAAATTATCAACATTTAAGAGGTGACTGTTGAAAAACTAAGAACAATTGTGGAAAAATCAAAACGTACGAACCTCGTTCATACGCTTACAAATCGATAGAGACTAAAAACTTACGATTTTATTAAGTTTTTAGGGTAGGAATTCATTGACGCCTAAACACATAATTTTGGAAATAAAACTCAGTATTTCGCCGGAAAACTGCAAAGTATGAGGCGGGTGGTCGACATCGAGACAGCATGAAAAACAACTGAGACGCTAGTCCAAACTGTTTAATTAATTGCCAATGCGAAGTAGCTCACTCGCATTTACCTACCTAACTATCACTGATCCAAAACTTGTAATAAAAAGATTCTAACGAGTACTAAACAAAGAAAGTTTCAAAAATTATAAAATTAAAGTCCTATGGAATGATTTCAAGTCTGACGACTTGCGTAACAGAAGCAATACCAACTGGACGAAAGTTGTAAATTTTCTCATCACCATTCATTTGATTTATTATTCGGAAAACCGTAATTTTCTGCTTGGCCTGTTTGTGATTAATGTTTAATAAATAATCAATAGCAGTGACGAGGCTCTGATAAATAATCAAAGATATTGAAAACGTTGGCAAGATAACGAGGTATTTAAATACTTAGGTATTACAAGTTTATTTAAAGTATCTAATTCGAACATAAATTAAATACCTTAGTTAAAAGGAAAGCTCCAAAAATTTACGCTAAACAATTTAAACAGCAAATATGTTTTGACCCCGTTTCATCTGAGTAATTTAAAAGCAAGTAAACTGTATTAACTTTCAAGTTGGTCGTCGAGTGTCGATAAAGTAATGTAGCGAAGCGAGACTAGCAATATCACTGAGTGGTCCAGAACGTAGAGTCGAGAAACTCGCAGGCACTTGCGAATTGCGGAGAGTCGACGTTTGATAGACAATATAGACATAGACTCGGCATAGTGCTGTGTGGCAGCCCTGCAAGCTGAATATATGCGAGAAAAACTTTTTATTTTAATTTCTTTGCGGGATACAGATGCCACAGATCAATGTAGAGATCCTCGGGGGAGACAAATGTCCAGCAGTTGCAGTCTTGCGGCTGATATGATATTGATGAACCGTAATGTTGTTTACTTATTTGACGTATGAAGAGAAATTAATCACAGGAAAGATACCCGACAGTTCTCATGGACTTTTTTATTGTCATACTCGACGGTAAAAGTTTTCAGAAATAGAGATATTACCTAGTTTGGTAAAAATGAATTTAGAACAACTCGTTAAATAAAAGCTTCCCCTTTTCTCGAAACCCTCCAATTAAGTATTTTTTTATTTTTTTAGTATCCCATATATGTTCAAATGGTGCGAGGGGCGCGGGCCTTCTTTCGAAACACGAAGGGATTTAGGCATTAGTCCACCACGCTGGCCCAATGCGAGTTGGTGGACCGTGCGCCTTTCGAAAACGCATTTTCGTAGACGTACGGGTTTCATCACGATGTCTTCCTTCACCGCTAAGCGAGTGATAATAAATTAAATTGAATCGAAATTGAAAATAATAAAATAGAGACTTGGAATTCGCAACCTTCCGGTTACAAGTCTGTCTCATTACCAATTGGGCTATCACCGCTAAATAAATTTGGTTTAAATATCTTCCACGTTATCTTAAAATTCCCGCACTATTCTCAGTATAGCAACCGCATCACTTGAGGAGAGTAGATCGTGCTCTACTTACTCTGGCTCTAGAGCTATTCACACTAAGGATCAGCTTGAGGTTGATACCAATTACCAGCTGAACGGGTACCCATTTACCGAGAAATTGGCCGTTACATACATACATACGCTCACGCCTTAATTCCTATCGGAGTAGGCAGTGGTTTTAAAATCACTTTATGCCACGTTGGTATAAATTCAGTGGTTTATTAGATGAAATACGATGTGAGTGGTGAGAGACTGTCAGCATTTCGCCCACAATACAGCAAAACCCTCGCGTTCCACTTACTGACTTTTTGTAGTACCTATGCCTTGGAAGAGTAGGCAGCCGGAACATTCTACGTTTTTTTTATACTTCCGTCCAGCGTGGAATCGGCCGTTACATGAGTTTAAATACTAATGTTTCGAACAGACAAAGATACAGACATTACAAATCCTTTAGCTTAACAAATTACGAATAACACACAACACTCGTATTTCTCTCGAATAGGTATATTCTCTATCATGAATGAAATATGAACTCAATACTATAGAAACAAAGGCAGTAGGCGTTACCTTGTTAACAACGAGACTTGACGTGCGTATTTTTTCTCCATGTGTGACGTATGTAATATATTTACTTTGCGAAATCATTGAGAAGATAAATTCTATGTGACAACTGACGAGAAAGCGAGGAAGGCAGAGATTGATGGAAGAAACCAGAAAAAAGCAATTAAGCATCATCAACAACTTTCCTACAGTATAACTTCTAATATTATAAGAATATACATTTACAAGAATATGCGTAACCGTATTCCGTAACCTTGTATGAGGTATGATGTAAGACAAGTTTGGGTTAAACTTGTCGGCTTTACTGATTAGACTTTAATTAACAACGGTCTACTAGCTAGGTGCTTTTAACAACAATAACACCAAAGACTGCTTATTCGAACGATAAACCGCACAAAAAGCAGCACAAAAGTGTTGTCATAGTCAAAAGTTAAAAAATATCACAACGTATTAAACACTAAAGTACCGGATGCATCAGTAGAATGTGACTTAACAGTAATGACGTCAGAAAACTTGACGTTATGCAAATGTATGCATCGAATAGGCAGAGTAGTCTATTCATCCGTCATTCAGATCCGTCAGCAGTCCACACTCAAAATCATCGACAAGATTATTAATTTTCAATACTTTGAAGGTATTCGAGTTTTTATATAAAAAGAAGTATATTTACATGGTTTATAGGAAATTAGTGAAAAACATCCACATTTATCAATTAATCTTTTCATACTCTCCAAACTAAGCTAAGGATTAACTTTAATTATACGAATGCGTTAATAATTCACACGCTTTGAAGTGATAAAGCGGCATTAAAATTGTAATTGATGCTAAATAATTCTGTTTACACTGTATTCGTAATTCGTTGGATTGTTTTGTTTATTGGATAGTGTGAATATTTATTTGGTATATTCGATCCTATGCTATTTTATAAGTCTTGATGAAACGGGTTTGCGAGTTGAATGAATTATACTTTATTGCACACCAGAAACAAACACAAATAAACAAAACAATCAGAATGTACAAAAAGGTGAATTAAATAAATGAAATGAATTAGTAATTAATTAGAGTTTACCTCTTTAAATAATTTAATTACAAAAATCAATAACTTCGCGTAATTTCTGAAACCTAAAATGTTGAAATATACGGGAAATTTTAAATAGCTTTTAGCATCAACAGTTTCCTCTGAATGCGTGCATAAACAAACTCGGACATAATCCTTATGGAGGCTAAAATACTAAGGTTACGCATCATTTATCATCCAATGAAAATTGATTTTATCACGTCATGTTGTAATATTTAAATTAAACATCGATAACACTGCTATGATAATATAGCAAATAGGTATTTACTAATTCAAGCAAATTCGGCGTGTTATATGTATATTCAGTCGTCTTATAACCACAACACAGTCAGTAATGAAGGCAATATGTGGTAATTAACGTAATACAATTTGGAGTGCGGTTTGGATATTGTAGGCCTCTGTAGTTACAATTAAGTTGTGTATAAGGTATAGATTCATTGACTAGGTTTCATCTTAGTTGAGTACAAGACAAGGAATAGCACGGGTAAAGACTTAAAAATGTCTGTTTAGCGGCAAAATATATACATCATTGAAACTTTGTTTACAACTTTATCTTGGCACTAGAAATGAGGATCTGCTGAGTCCTACCAAAATTTAGTGGTCCTCCCCGTCCCAGGGGGTAAGTATGGGCAGGGGGAAATTATTAAAAGTGCACATTTTACAAACTAGGCGATTAAATTAAAACTAATGAAGCTATAAGTTTGAAATTTTGCAAAGATGATCTTAAATTATTGTGGAAGCTTACCTAAAAGAGATTACACGGAGTTCCCATGGGAACGAATTTTAGGGCAGACGCTGGTTGATATTTAATTTTGGTGTTTCAGTCGCAGCCCTCTATCTTTCAAACTATTAGAGACGGCGTATCCAAATTTTCAGAAAATACGTATTTTGATGGTATCTATCTAACTAATCTAACTAATATTATAAAGAGGAAAGATTTGTACCTATTTTTGTATGTTTGTATGTTTGTAATGAATAGGCTCAAAAAGTACTGGGCCGATTTAAAAAATTCTTTCACCATTAGGATGCTACATTATTCCTAAGTAACATAGGCTACATAATTTTTCCGAATTCTCACGGGAACGAAGTCCCGAGCGGGATGCTATGATAAATAAAATTATAAATCTAAACCACAGTGGGGTCCCCATACGACCAACGTTCAAAATATCACATTTTTTTAACAACTTTTGTTACTGCTCTATTCCAAAAACCATGTAATGCATACATTTCAAACTTAGTATTAATTTAAAAAATACTTTACATTAATTTGAAAAAAGATGAAAAACTGTCAAGAGTGAGTCGGACTCAAGCTAAAGATATTTAAACAGAAACTCGCACTCGAACTGTTTTTGTCACATTTACCTCGTTATTTGTCGTAGAATTACTGTTATTATTTACACTATAACTCAGAAATTTTAGGATACGTGCATTTGATGTATATGTCTTCGTTTTAATATAATATCACAGTAATTCTATGACAAATAACCAGGTAAATATCACAAAAACAGTTCAAGTGCGAGTTTCTGTTTTAACATTTTTAGCTTGAATCCGACTCACTCTTGACTATTTTTCATATATTTTTTTTAATAATGTAAAGTGTGTTTTAAATGTGTACTAAGTTAGGAATATATGCATTATATAGTTTTTGAAATAGAGCAGTGACAAAGTTGTTAAAAAAATGCGATATTTTTGACGTTTGTCGTATGGGGACCCCACTGTGGTTTAAGTTTTTATTTTTTTAAATTCAAATTTTCAGGAGATTCATAATACGTATCTCCTGAAAATTTGAAAATGCTGTCTATAATAGTTTAAAAGATAGAGGGTCTGCGACTGAAACACCAAACGTACATATCAACTAGCGGACGCCCTACAATTCGTTCTTATGGGAATTCCGTGTAATCTCTTTCAGGTAAGCACCCACAATATCTGAAGATCATCTAAGCAAAATTTTAAACTTACAGCTTCAATAGTTTTCATTTTGCGTGGAAATCTTAGTTAGTGGGTGAAAAATACCGATTCTTTTTTTGTATGGGAATTTCTTAAAACCCAGTGGAGGGAGTTGGACCCCAAAATTTTGGTAGTACTCGGCTTATCCTCATTTCTAGTGCCAAGATAAAGATGTAAACAAAGTTTCATTGATGTACATACTTTGCCTCCAAAATACCATTTTTCCCATGCTAGAACAAGACAAGGGAACAACTATTGAAGATGGATAGATTTATAAATTGAGAAGCTTGTCAACTTGCCACATGAAATTGATTTAAGTAATATTAGGTGATAAAAAAATGACGAAAAATACTTCCTGCGACTACATAGGCGGGGAAAGTTCTTAGTTCTAAAACAAAGGGTATATTATTATCTCGAAAAGCAATTTTTATATATTTTCGTGTAAAATTCACTAAAATACTAAAATTGCAAATAAAATAGTACTACCTAAGTAAAAAAAATCTAACCTACATCTATTCAATTCAGTTTGAAAATACTTACAACTTTAATAAAAAGGTCTATGAAAAAAACCTACGAAAGTGCCGGTTTTTTCTCTCTAGTATTTTCAAAAAAAATTTAGGGTAAGAAAAATATTCAGAGCGAAAATTTATTGTGAATATTCCTCGACACGGGAAGCGTTTGAAAATGTCTTTAAAAGCAGTAATAACAATTTATAACAGACTTGAAAAAACAACAATAAAGACCAATATAAAAAGGAGAAGGTTCTCAATTTCAACGTTTGTATGTTCTATTTGTTTATCTGACCAACAATATTTTCTAACAGGGAAGTCTGATTTAGCAGATTTTTGCTGCAATGGGTACTTATAGTCAGACTTGGGTACCCCATTCAGGATCATGGATTTCTTCAAGAACTCCTCAACACTTAACAGTAGAACATGTGAATGGTGACAGTTAAAAGGTATACACTGGCAGCAAACAAATGTTATTTTATTTACGTATTTTACGTAACACTTTATGTTTACTGAAATAAGGTTTTTTTTAAACATGTCACATAATTACAGTATTTCCAAGAAATACCGTATACTCTTCTTGCGTTTACGTTAATTATAATAATCTGAGACATGTGTGGCCTGAATCTGAATTACCAACGTTTCAGAATATTCATAATGAAATAGAACTAGGTATTTTGGAATACTATCACCATTTTATGAACATGTTTCGCATACATTAAATTAAAGTTTTTCTTTTTTCGTTTGTCTGTTTGCTGATCTGCGAACGTTTGTAGGAGTGCAGGTAATAAGACTATTTTGGACATGTTTATTGAATATTATTCGGAAGTTTTAGGTATTATCTTAAACAAAGATTATATGCTAAGCATCTAGAAATCTTCACATTATGTGAATAGCATATCATAGTCATAAAATATGCATTTTACATTGCTCGAGTAGTTGCAAAGTTAGCGCCAAAGTGCAACTAAAGCAGCAGACTATTGTTCACAGGCAAGACAATGCCGGGCTCATTTTAAATACACGTCATCAGTACACTCGTCGTCGTGCTAAACACGTACAAGTACATCCGTGGACAGAGAGAATAAAAATTGAGGAAAATAGTATACAATGATTCGCGGCATGAATGACGTAAGCGGCTGTATCATCGAATATGTAGATGTTTGGTATAGCTATGACTCATTGCACTTAAAAAAACAAACATTCGTAACAAACATAATCATTACACCGTTATATGTTAAGGCAACAATTAACTCATCTATAATTGTATCGCAGACACAAATCGCAACTTAGTTAGTGTTGTACTGTAACAAGGTCAATTGTATTGATTACATTTTGATTTTATGCACGTGCGGAAATTAAAAAATGTGTAAAACTTTAAAAATATAAATACAAATCAGAGATACGTGGGTGAAGAATTTAAAGCTCAAAACATATTGTCTGGTGTCAAAACGAATGGAACCTCGTTAAAACATTAGCGTTGGAAAGACGGCCTTCGTAATAGATAGGAGGAGGCAATTAAATGACAGCAGTTAGAGACCCGAGAGAATTGAGGCCGGAGGCGACTGCGTCAATTTCACCGGAACAAAAAGGCGTGCCTCCGCCACCCCATGGCTTTCATACACTCTCACTGAATAACGAGCCGTCAGCATTCCAAGGAAAAAAAAGAACGAAGGCACAATATTAGTACTGAGGCAGGCGGCATTCAAAGCAATCCCATCCATAACAACTATACATAAATCAATATGGGTCAAGTTCTGGTTACAGCGAGAGTACGATAGAGCAAGAGCAGAGATTTGGCCAAGAGCGAATCGGGTTCATGCATTTTGTATTTTGCATCTTCATGAGCCGCATCTTCTTAACTAGGATTAAAGCATAAAAAGATATGATATTTATCTTTCGTTAGGTATAATGGAGTGACTGCAATCTGACCTCCAAGTGATCTAAACACGATGTAAACACACCTTTCAATACGATTGTTGAAATGAACCGTTAATTAAAACAGTCACATGATCATGAACCACTCACGGGCCAAGGTCAGATTCCAGCTGATTAAATACCTTTTAGTGCTGTTGACAAGTATTATTAGATGTTAAATGTGGGTACATTATCTCACGTCAGTGTAAAAATTTAGTTTGATCTTAAGCGATGATGTCACCGTCAGTTACGATGAGATCAAGAAATCCTGTTTCACATTGTAATGATGTCAGTCCTGCTGCATAAAATTAACAGTTTGGTTTTCTCCCAACACTACTTCGAAGGGGTGCCCCTCAGTGGGGACGTGTGTGGGCCGATGGACAGTTCACAGTCTCACTAAAGAATTAATTTACTCATTTCGCGTAACAACTAAAAAGTCTGAAAAGTGACGATAAAAAAATATTTACTTTGTTGTTGTCAATCCAGCTCGAAAGAACATCGAAAAATTGTTTGTTGTTCTTGATAGTTCAATCGAGATTTCAATAGATATGATTACCTTAAGAATAATCCAAATTTTACGAAACTTTAGCATATTGGTTGTTAGTTATACATACATACAGTGTTACACCCAATTTTCCGAACAAATCAAGCCTATAGAAACTTGGGAAGCGGCGAAAAGTCCGCAATTTTTTTGGACTTCATTCAGATTTTTCGGCGAAAACAGTTCATTTATAGTGGGTAATATTACACTAGAAACTTTTAGAGAATGAAATTTTCATAAAGGGAACTAGGTTATCTGTTTTTAGACTCTATAGGTATAGAAATATAGGACTTTAAAAAGTAATAAAAATTACTAATTTTTACAAGAATGTTGTGGTTTTCTCAAAAAATGTAAGTGTAGTCAAAGAATTTCAAAAATACACTATGCCTCGTTCATATACATAATTATATATCTAAAAAGTGAGACCCTATTCACTTAAATCGCCAAATTGGTAATGAAGGCCCACTGTATTTGATAAAGTTAAGTTAATAAATTGCAAGATTAAGAGTTACGTAGTTAACAAGTAATAGTTCACAGTGAGGAAGCCGTACCCTTTCTTCAGGTCTCCATCGTATAGGAACTACTTACTACATTACCTAAATGGTAGTTTTTCAAAAAGAAGTAAGTCAACGTTCTCATAAATCAACTTATCCCTATTTGGCCTTGAGTGGCTTATGTTTCAAGTAAAGGATCGTGTCGGATCCCGACACCGAACCCATGTCGTGGAAAATCCTCCAGCCCCTAACGAGTTTACACCCGTGTCGTTTTAAGAGGCAGGTAAGACAGCTAGCATATGCATGCACAACACGACTTCTATATAAATGGTTAAATAGAATTGCTATGGAGTAAATATCCAATTTGCGGGATCTACATACAACCAAAGCTATTCAAAGGAATGTCAAGTTGAAGTGGCAGTGGGCTAGCCATAGTTATTTGCCAAAAACTGCTAACCGCTCGAGTAAGCGAGTTTTTAGTGGAGACAGGAACTGGGCAAAAGCAACGGAAAACGTCCTATAAATGATGGGATGACATACGAAATATGGCTCAGTATTAAGAAAACAAACGAAGATCAGTTAGGATTAGAACTAGGAAAGACCACCTTTCTCTTAATAAAGGACCAACGGTAAGTTTGGAAGGTAAGTTATTGATCATTGTATTCGTTGCGACCCCGATTTATGTTTTTCTTTAGCTTGTTTATAGGCTTGTTTAGCCCTAAAAAACGTACAAAATAAACCGGCACATACTTAATTAAATAAAGGAAATAAACCAAAACTCTCTAAATTTCCCGTGAAATCGAGGACGGAGCGCCGACAGGTCACAACAACGGTGTGAAGATTAAGTGATTTGCTTCACGCGTGGGCGTAATCGAGGTTTCCGTTTAAATTGGCAATCGATTTGACTTTTATGTGTTAAAAAAGAGATAACGAATTTACACGACATTTGGATTAAAACTTTAAGTGTCTTCGCTGAAGAATTGATACTTAGGTAATTTTATAAATGTGGTCTGCTCGGTCAAACGCCGAGTAGGTAATAGGATCGCATTTGGAATTCCAGTCATCCACAATCCTATACCTAAATGACTATACAATATCCATATTATAAAATGTATTGTGTAGGATATTATAGAAAAAAAAATTGAGTTTCCATACAAACTTCATCAGCATATAGCGCATTTTGTATGGGAGATCAAAATTTTTTTTTCGTATTTTAATAGCTTAAAATACGCCTTAAGGAAGTTGTTCAGTTTCGTGGACTGATTAACCACTCGAGAGGTTGAAAGAAAGATACCTAAAGCCCTGTATAAATATTCTAAGATTTGATAGTTTGTTTGTTACATTATTTTTAATGAATATAGGCTACATAATTTTCCCGAATTCCTACGGGAACGAAGTCCCGGGCGGAATGCTAGTTAGACATATTTCAGTAGCTTAGGTGCATTTTAGTAGATTTCTATCAGTTATTAGATCAGTCAAGGATAGTTTCATTTTCATTTGTTTGAAAAAAAGGAAGCTGAATTAGAATTTTTAACACTTTCACAGTCCACGGTATCTAAATATATCCAAATTGATACATTTTTATAGGGTGGATTGTGAAAGTGGATACCGTGGACTGTGAGAGTGTTAATACCAACTCTTTTTACGTACCTAATAATGTCATTTATGTACTAGAACTTCGTGAAAATCTTCTTTATTCCTTGCTTATGTTAGAAAAGGAACCTATATCCCAAATTTCAGTTTTCTAGGTTCAATGGTTTAGGCTGGGATTTAGTAAATTTAGTAAATCAGTGAGTTAGTTAGGACCTTCAATTTTATATAATGGATATACTACAGTATATAAAATAACATAATCCGACTAATATTTAGTCAATCAAAAGAGAAAACATTTAATACCTCATTGATTCACCACTTCAAATAAACGTGTAGAACTAAAAGATCCAGTCAACCTTAAAATAGGCAACCTCTTCATAGAGCTGGCAAACGATGGCAAATGAATAAAAAGTGAACGCTTGGATAGGTAATGCGGAGTCCTTGGCAGAAACTGTGGTCGGCGACGTCACACGCAGTCAGCCGGCTTAATGCACGCTCCACAGTTGATATATGTAGATTGCATGGATTAATAACAGAGAAGAAATGCCATATGACAAAATTATAAAGAAAATAAACGAAACAGGGATAACTTTGTGTGCTTTCAAGTTTGGAAGGCTATTTTATTTTTCATAGGCGTGTTTACTATCAAGGTTTCTCAGATGAACATTAAGATTAGGTAATTCTCAGATTCTAAAGTTTAAAGTATGTAGAAAAAATTAAAAACAATCGAGTCTTTTTTGTCGATTCTTACCAGCATATCTGGAAAGAGTGACACCTAGCGCATTCTAAGACATTTTTCCTGAAATTTCGTCACAAAATGCAATCAACTATGTCCTAAAACATAATTTTTAGTCAGTCTTATCAATAAGTAGACAAGCATTAAAGATTAAAGCCGCCGCATCTCGTATATGAACTTCCTGTCCTAGAGGCTTATAAAAAGTTAACGACCATCAAGTAATATCAACATTGACATAAGAATACTATTACGCATCTTATCTTACATAAGCACAGCGGATATCGTACAAATTAAACAACTATTTGTAGTCAAATGTCACTACGAAAATGGAATGGAAAGGGCAATAAGGTTCAGAATTACTGTGACAAGCTTTGCAAATCGCTCTTATTGACTACTCCGAAAGTTGTACGCCTACTCAAAGTAGTGAGCTCCCACACAACCGCATTTTACACTTACGACCCTAATTAATCCCTACTAATATTATAAATGAGAAAGTAACTCTGTCTATCTGTTACGCTTTCACGCCTAAACTACTGAACCGATTTTGATTAAATTTGGTACAGATATAGATTAGACCTCGGGGCCACAGCTGAGCACGATACAACCTGTAGTCCACGCTGGCGGAAAGCTAGTACTTTAATAAATACAAAATTCCTAACTCATGTTTAACTGGACAGAGCGTGAAAGTAAAACGTTTTAGTTATTGTTCCATTAAAAACCCTCAGAATATTGCGAAGTATTTCGGTATATTGCGAAATACTTCCAAAACGTTGTGCGGTTTAAAACATTTCAGAAATATCGGCCTTTAGCCCCGGCGTTCCTGCCTGGGCAAAATTCCGGAAAACAAGGTCATACAGGGAAAAATAATGTGTACGGTTTCATAACATTTTACATCAGGTTACAAAAAAAAAGTAAACATTTGTGAATATAAAATATCAAAATAACGCTGTTTACATCAAAACTTCTTTTAGTATAAAAGTAACTACAATACAAATAATCGCTCAAACATTAGTCATAACCGTACGCTACGAAATTGAAAGCAAAATTACTATTATTACTTAATGTTGTACTAACGAAACCAAAGCGGAAAACAAACAACAAAGCAATACCAACTTGTACTTAACTTTGAAGAACACCGTAGGCAAAGCAAAAAGCACCGCCAACAATGATTTCCTTAAAACTTTACCCAAGTCTTCCGCTCTATATCGTCGAATTACAAAATTACGCTCGTAATAAAATTTCACGCAACTTCACGCAAGTTAATTACAACTTCTGAAACTGTATTAGGTAGGAAAAAAGTTTAAAAGTTTTAATGGCAACTTCTATGAAATAAATCGTCAACAAAAACATGCGCAGTCATCATAACTTTATAGAGGTATACCTCGCCCTCGATAAAAAGTTAAATAAACTTTTGTAATTACGTCTGCGTCCATAGATGATTGGATAACTTTGATAGTATTTTATTGGATACTTTTTCAATCTTTTTTCAGCGAGGAAATGTAATTTTTCAGGATTAAATTTCAATACAGCTCGGTTCTGCGAAGCACCTAGCAAGTTATTGAAATATTAAAACCCGTAAAAAGGGAGAAAATCAGAAAACTGCAAATCGTAGTTAGTGGGTCCCTACAGCTGAAATCGTATTCAAAGTTAGTTAGCTTTTATAAGTAACCTGATACGCGTAACATTCATGTATTAATAAGTACCGTGAGTAAAACTATACTAAAATGTCAAAGTATTTTAAAGATTTTAAATATTGATCAGAGAGTTAAAAAAATTTCGCTGATCATATTTGAGGGTAGGTCTAATTTCCAGAAAAGTCTAAGTGTTCGTTAATTTGATGCTCTATGTTATGATTAGAGAATGCCGCACCTAAAACAGCGCAGTGTTAACGCCGTTATGGTGCCTTAGGGAACCGAACCAAATAAAATTAAAGTGATAACGAGAGTTGGGCAAATTTAAGCTTTCATGGGTATTACTCACGGCAAATTATATGAAATATATGAGTGAATATGTAAAATGTAATTGTATTACCGTGGCGTACCTACATTTTTCTTTGCTTTATCCTGTAAACAGTGATTTTCCGCCCATTGACTGATGAAAGAAATATACTTATTTTTTTAAATATACCATGGTCTACATTTCAATATTGAGTTAAGTATTTTCTTTTCTCTGTAATTTTCTATTCTTTTGTTATTTCTTAATTAAGCCAAGCCCAAGATACGAGACTAATTTCAGCTTTAGGGATGCTTGTATTTACTCAACCTCGGAAAAGTTGCCTTAGGCAAAGAAACAACAAGACCGTCGCTAAACTAGCAATAAGGCGCATGGCAACAGTTGTTGCTTTATCACATGTGTGTATAAATGTGTTGGTAGTTATAACAGGAAATATAATTTATATCTGCGGTAAGAGGAATAGAATTCTTTATCCGGAACCGATTATTGTGGAGTTGTCCTTATACGTGACTGGAATGACAGATTCACAAATCATTTTATGGTATATTAAAATAACGTAGACGCTGTAGAGACATGTTTACAGAGTTATCTTGCAATAAATAAGTATTATTGCAAATACTTCTGTCTTGACACAATAGCGCTTTGTTTTCATTAAAGAAAAATCTTTTGCCAAAACCTGTCATACAATTGCTACGGCATTTACATAAAATTACCGTAAATTAAATATGTATCATGTGGTTTTTGTCATTGCTTTTTAACAAAGGATCCAAATACCCAAAATCAGTTATATAAAATGGCTAATAGTATCCATTGCGCTGCATTACACTGGTCACATACTTCATAGTTCCCAACGAGAATTTAACAAAATTTGTGATACGTGAATAGGAAAAGATTGTTACCAAGGACTCCTGTAACTATGGACCCGATGGAGTTAAAGGATGAACCGTATAGAGTTCGGCCGCAAGTCGTATCGGTTTGCCCGTCTTTACGCATCATCGAACACGGAACCAGTTTGCAAACCCTACTTTTGACTTTAGGTCTTAACCTGTTTATCTGCGTACAAAAGAGGGGGAAGATTTTAGCTTTTATTTATCTAGAAAGTAACTTTCATCACGATTTTGAGAAGAAAAGTCGCCTCAAAGACAGGCGATCTTTGATTCATACTCTTTTTTTCTGAGCAGTGCGTAAAGTGATGTTGATTTTCATCGATCGTAAATTCATCAACATTACTTATGTAAAGTGATCTTAACTAGAAATATAAAAACCAAATGAAGTAATGTATGACTGATCAACATCATACCATCAGAATCAACTCAATTGGTGGTGTTCCGTAGCGACAGCTTAGAAGGACGATTTTTAATAGATTTTGTTTGATTGGATTATTTTATTTATTTATTTATAAGGTGTCTTACATTTCTTTGGATCCTTGATTTATTGTGTGATTTATTCAACACTTAGTACAGTGCTTGTACACGCATGTTGCACAGCAACATTTTCACCCGTTACAAGTCGCGTTGCAACTCATTGCTCAATATGTGATAACAGTGAATCGTCACATCATGGGTATTCGTGACTCATTCCTTATTATCTACATTAATATTATAAAGAGGAAAGATTTGTATTTTTGTGTGTAACGAATAAAATTAAAAACTACTGGACCGATTTTAAAAACTCTCACCATTAGGATGCTACATTATCCGTGAGTAACATAGGCTGAATATTTTTCCCGAATTCCTACGGAAACGAAGTCCCGAGCGGAATGCTAGTAATATTATAAAGAGGAAAGATTTGTATTTTTGTATGTTACGAATTAAACTTATAAACTACTGGATCGATTTCAATAATTATTTCACCATTAGGATGCTACATTATCCCTGAGTAATATAGGCTACATAATTTTCCCGAATTCCTACGGGAACGAAGTCCCGAGCGGAAAGCTAGTGTATTGATAAATGTAGGTTAACTTTTCTATTATTTTCGACTATAGCGCACCAAATATAAAGAGTGCTGGAGAGTGAACGCAAATTAATTGCGGCGAAAGCTATAAGTCTGCTTATTTGCAAAACAGAAACACCTGTGTACCTATCAGACCTGCTTGGAATAAATTGACTTTAAAAATAAAGACATTGACAAAAACAAGTAGTGTACCTACATTCTGAATTTACAAATAGTTTTAGGGAAAGGATAATGTTGGGTGCGAAAATTTGAACCAAGGCTTAGATCTTCTGGTGATCTAACCAACTGAGCTTTCGTGCTTGTAAGTCAAATAGAGGGTGGGCGTTTTAAAAATACTATTCTGAATTTAGTTAATTTGTACATAAAAGGTCTCGAGATGAAAAAATTGGAGTATGACTGTGTCGTGAACTTGGCCGTGTGTTTCATTGTAATCTTGACTTGTTTTAAGTGGCATCCTGAATGTCCTATAAAATAAAGATTTTTTTCTATTCTATTCTATTCTATGTTTAACGTGAATACGCGCAATGCTCGGCGGGTCCTGGGTTCTATTCCCAGTGTATAAGAAGCAGATGTTTGTTCTCGGGTTATGGGTGTTCGTGTCTATCTTCCAAGGGCCCTACGACACAAGGGAAAACCTTAGTGGGCCTTTGAGTGTGTATCGTTTATTTATCATTTATGTATGCGTCAAGTCCTCACAATTCTTAGATTCCTTAGCTATCGAGTGGTGTAATACAATTTTGGATTAAAGTAGATGGTAGATAGTACCTGCAACACAAAAATGTATCTCCCAATTTTATAATCATCAGTTTTCTGAATTACGCTCCAAAATTACGTACGTTTGGAAGCGAATTTAAAGACATATTCTCGTCAAAATGATGTGTTGAAAAGCGTTGAAAAGTCAAATGAAAGATGTTTCAAGTCTGGTAAACATATATGTATAGCAAGTTATGAATGATTCATCAAGAATATTTATTTCAGTTCAATTGCCCAGATTGGATATGCTTAATTTTTTAAATAATGGGATTGTTAGTAAAAAGAAAAAAACACGTATTACAGGTACTTCTGTAACAGATTTATTTTGGTGATATTTTAACAACTTACTTTAAATTAAAAAATTGTTGGCCTATTTACACACCACTATCTGACTGGTGTACTACTTAGGTATATAGTTTTTATGTAAAAACATACATATATGAGACATAAACACCCTGACTTCTTTAATAATAAAAATTTTTGGACTTTTACATTTAATTTATTGTTTTAGATTCTCGTGGTTATTTTGGAAACAAAAATTGCAGTAAGAATCAGTTATAATATGTTTTATATTTAAATACATTACAATATGGCATAAAAAATTCAAATGACATCCAAGGGATTGATCATTATGACATCATATTTGGAGTGTGTCAGGCAAATCACAAGCATCAACACTGTGCCCATTGTGTATTGTGTGATAACTCGATAAGATAACACAAGTAAATTCTACTACTTGAGATAAGATACATAATATTCAGTTTTTATTATTGAAATCATATGAAATTAGGAATATTTTAAAGTAATTTCCTGATCCCACAGGCAAACTGGTTAAGCAACATCGGCAAACAGCTTTCTCGGGGTTTACACTGATAATAATATAATGGGTTCTTACCATGATTTTTGTTTTGAATGATTATCCAGTATTTCTAGCCTTAAGAAAAAGTTTTTAATTAAATTATGTGAAATTTGAAGAAATACATGAGACTTTGCATGACTTCTGTAAATGATAAAGTGGTACTTTGGGAGTTGTCTTATGAATGATGGCAACAAAAATGAAATAACCTGATTTGTTGCCCCCTGTACATACAAAGCTCATCACAGTAGATTAAACTTTATCAACTACTTTCAAAGTGTTTTATGTATGTAGATAATAAAATACAATAATCAAACAAAAAAAAATTACTATGAAGCTCTAGGGCCTTATTGCATTATACAGTTTGCCTGCATGTTGTGAGTTGTATTATAATTACTTTGTATACTTTGTAGAATAAAGCCCAAAGACAAAACGTAGAGAGCGAATAATAAATAAAACATTTCTGGTAAATGTTTTAAAAAAGCAAGTTGGTATCCCCTGTAATAAAGGTCGAATTAAATACACAGAAATGTGCACCAATTGCTTCAGAATCCTTGTAAAGAATTTCAAATGTACTTTATAACCGTATGTTTAACCTTGAGATAGTAATCTCGTACACCAGGTGTACGTTTCGCATGCGAAGGCTTAAGAATACTTCTTTAGTATTTTTTGTTGGCATTTGGGATTAAGTAAAAATTATACTTTTTCTTTATCATCTTTATTTGTAAATCAAAGAGTTTTTTTGAGTACATTTATTAATAATAACATGGACGAAAGGATAAAAATTAAAACTGTAACACTCAAAACAAAACTGAAGGCATCGGGTAACTAAATTGTTTTTCCTGTTGTAGATGACTTTAATTGCAAACACCATAGATTTATTTATGAACCTTCCTCATTACCTATATTTTCTTGTTATATATGAATTTTCATTTATTTTAGTTTGATGGGAGAACAATATTAGAGTTCAATAGTTGTAAAATTTTGCTCTGAAGTGGCAAAACAAAACAATTTTGAGCATACAATGAATGAGATAATGTTCGCAGTGGCATACAAACAATAAGTTTACTTACACAACCATCCCATAGGCTCCCTCTCCAATGTACTGCAGGTTGGTGTACCGTGGGCCCACCTCGAACACCTGGCCCCGCACGATCTCCGCGTTGGGGTTGGCAGTAGCGGCTCCCGCTGCCTCAGCCATCGTGACGCTCACCAAACTCACACAACAACAGAAACACTAACCCAGCATCCACAACTATCTCACAGCGAACACAGCACCATCCAGTTTCAACGTACCAATTCGCCAAAACTACCTATTAACGAAAACAAACCACTTTATCCCGACCTACATTATCCACTAATCAACCGAATAGTCTAATCGTCAGCCGCTTATCATCATCCTCGTTCGCCCAATTTCCATGGATTAGATACTCCCTCCCGCACTGATGAAGTACCGTTACAAAAATGAACAAGTTTTTGTCTCCATCTCATTCTTTTGACAAGTCTTAACCTCGGATACAAGCTCTTGAAAACGTTATAATAAAAGGGTCAACCATGCCTTCCTGAATTTTTTTTAAGTTTAATGATCTAGAAAATAAGTAAAAAATTACTATCTTTTTAAAAAACTTCTCATAAAATCATAAAGTAACATTTCCCTTACTTGGAAAACGAACAAAAAAAACATTTTCTTCCTCAAGCCGCAAAAACATATTATTATTTTGCATGTATCCGATTGCAATCAGAAAACTGACAACGGGACAGAAATACAAATTTTCACAAGTATAAGAGAGAAAAGGAGATAGTAGAAGACGACGGCTGTATGGGTTAAGTTCCCTTTGCCTTTCTCGTGTGGGAAAAAAAGAATTAAAAAAAAAAGTATAAGAGAGATGGCATCATTATGACATATGTCAAATGTGTTTTATTGCTTCTAAAAATTATTTCTTGAATAGTTAGAAAAGCAAAACAGTCTTAATCTTTAGTCATTTATCTAGGTTCATTTAACTATTAAGCTGGGTGACGAATTCTGTGACGTGACGTCGTCATTGTAATTCTTGGCTCTGCTGGAAGCCAAAGCATCTCACTATCCAGCAGTTCATGGTTACCTGGTCGTCTCCTTTTAAACTTTTCACAAAACCTTACAAGTAAGTTTGATAGGAATTTGTTTTCCAATAAAACGCAGCTGACATTTCAATTCGAGGCCATACAAACCTAAAAGGGTCTTTGGCGGGAACTCGGCGTGAGCGGTTGCTTTGTCAATAGAATTTTCGTTTTCGGCGTGAAAAAGTTGTTTAATGTGTAATAGTGATAGTGTATTATGCAGTAAATTGACTAATATTCGTGTAGTGATGAAAAATTCAAGTGATAACAGTGTTTCTGCTCCGTTTGGTACCGACAAAGATCCTCGCGGTTGTGCTTCTCGCCGCCAGTTTTCGTAAAACAGACGCTATCCGGTTTTACGCAGAACATGAGGAGCTTAGGGCTTAGGTTAAGTTGAAGAAAGAAGATTTTTCACTGAAGACATGGCTGTATGGACATAGTTTCCTTTGCCTTTCCCGAAAGGGATAAATTTAACAAAAAAAAAAAAAACAAACCTAAAAAAAAAGACATTTCAATTTTTTTTCTATTCTTCGCGTAAGGTTTTGGATTTTCGCAAAATTGTGGACATAAATTCAATTAAAGAACGTCGTAAATATAACTAAAATATAGCCAAGTTATATATTTAGCTAGTCAGTGGACATTTGCAACTACATTTCAACGATCCATGGAGTAAACGTGCTGAGATTACGTGTTAGTGACCTCGTCACCGCAAGTCGAAGGACTGTCGTGCAATTTGTTTAGGTATGTCGGTTTGGTCGTCCAGTACGGTTGGGAATAATTACCACAACGTACACTCGACCGGTCGTTACGGCAAATCCAATACCTGGTGTCCGAAACTCAGTAAGGTACGATCATTAATTTCACAATGTTTGTTAGAATGCACCCGAGTGCAGCATCCACTGTTAATTACTTTAATTTCCAAGTATTTTGAAATTCAATAGGTATGGAACTGAGCATCGGTTGTAGTTGTTTCCAGTCTCTGCAAAGCCACAACTGCTATGTTTTATTTTGTGTTTTGCCACCTGCACACCACCTTTCAAATATTATGAATTCTACATTATATGAACAAACGAGTCATTATTGAATTTCCTTTTTAAATCTGTGAAGAGAATCTAAACATATGAGAAGTTATCTGTGAGACTGCAAGTAACATCATTACTTTTAATCTTGTATTTGTTTTTCTTTTGTGTTTTGTTTATAATTAATATTGTGTTGATTTAACAGATTAACTCCTTTTATAATGCTATTTTTGTACAATTATTTTGTTGTCTTCAGTTCAATTGACAGATCTTTTCCAAAACCTTTATAATTGGTTTTGTGATTGAGTGAGACACGAGAAAAGTTCCAACTCTTCATAACTTGCAAACAGTGAGTTAAAATAGCTTTAGATTGGGGCTGGACCAGGGCTTTTTCATACTGTATCATATTGGCTACTTAATGTTGGTATTTGTAATACTTATGTTATTGCTTATTTGTCTAATTAGTATACATTTTCACATTTAAAACAAATTGCACTTTATGTCTGCATTCTCTTTATGTGCCTGGATCTCATTAACGCGTTGCATGCTTGTTTACGCTGCATGCGATACAAATCTCGTACACCATGTGTTCAAAAAGCATGCGAAGGTTTAATTAAACCTTAACTCAAAATATACAAATTTATAATTCTCATTCTTATGTCCCATTTAAGTATTCACAGAAAGCATATTAAAAAATAGCAGAGTTAAAATGATTTTTTTGTTTTTTATAGTTTAGCAAAGTATATGTGACTGTGCTTAGTAAAAGGGTAGTCAATAAGAGCTATTTACAATATGTCATCACACTAATTGAGATGACTATCATGAAAGTTGTACAGGGTCAACAGCACATCATGTTATACAAAACTGTCAAATTTCTTCAATAGATTTTCAATTTTATCTTCAAACACTAGAGTTTACTATCCATTGGGGAAATTTGACAGTTTTTGGTAACCTGATGTGCTGTTGACTGTACCTTTCCAATTGTACAGTCGCATATTATTATAATTTAATTACCATGTTTCATAAATACCCAATAAACAGAAAATCCAAAATTAAATTCAAAAGTGAATAGTCCTAACTTTAGTGATCAGTTTTACAATTTGGTTTCACAAAGTTGCATTTATTAATGTGATTTATTTTTAAATATTATGATGTAACATGTCATTGAAATTACGATCTAGCCTAAAGACTAATGAGTAATTAAAATCTGACTTAACTTGCTTAGTAGTGTCCTTTATCATGTTTCTTATTGTCTCTAAGGGAAAGTCTCTTTGTTCATGTGTCTATTACAGATAGCACTATCTGCACTAAGTAATATTATCAGTAATTCTTCATAAAATTAGCTCAAAAGGCTTTGTCCTATTAGAATTACAGCTGTATCTTGAATTAAAGATATTTTATTTATTAGGTATTTATGAAACCATGCTGTCTGAGGAGGGCACTTAATTCATAATGTTGATCAATTAAGATTAAGCCTCAGTTGTATATTGTCATATATGTGTTGTCACAATTTTACCGATATGACATTGTGGAGAAACGATGATGATAAATGTGCTGTCAAAACACTACATTTACCAGCCAAAAGGAAAGAACCTTCTTGGTAAACACTAATAATATTGTTAGGAAATATCCTGTAAAAGTGTATAACATTCAATATGAAATCCTTGAAGAGCTAAGGTACAAAATTAACATAAAATACACCTTCTGAAAAAGGTAAATTGCTCTCCGTTTGCTCTCTTATCTAAGTAGGGCAATACAAAAATAAAAGAAAGTACTTGTATGATACCATTACATACAAACTATCGCAGTGTTCTATATTGCACACACAAACATACAAAACAAGCTAAAACAAGCAATAAACCCAATAAAGCAATTACATTTTAATTTCATGCACATTTTCAAATGTGAAAGAAACACTTCTTTATCTACACTGTGCTTGTACTTCAGTGCTGTATGTTACATGATTTCTTGATAAATAATTAAATACCATTTTTATTACTTTGAAATAACAGCTTTTACATAACTAATACAAAATAGATATTGCTAGTTTATCAAAATTATCATAATACATATTCATGACTGTTATCATATTCTTGTAACATTTTTGTGCTTTGTTTGGGACATTATAATATTTAAGTATCCTTACATGTTGCATTTAAAACTATTTTATTTATAGTTTCAGAGAAAGTTAGTCTGTCAACTCTTCCTTTTTTTCTTTTGTAATTTTGTTAATGAATCATCTTTGTTTTGTATCCTTGCATAAATGTGTTAGTAATTTGGATTTATAAACTTTGATGTGATATCTACCCATAGAATGTCTTTTACCAGAAATCTACATAGTTTGGCTAAAAACCAAGCTAAGCTCCAGTCAATCAGTATTATATCAGTATGTATTTTTTTGTATACACGGCAGCACATCAGGCTGTATATGTTGAGCTGGACGCCGCTCTTATCACATGGCACCGGCATTCGTAGTACAAATAGATAACCTGACGTGCTGCTGTCTGTACTAACAAATATTTGTTTTTATCAGATTCTGCCCTGCCAGTCGTTGATCAGGCTATAAAAAATTACATTTCTACTCAGAAGGCCGTAAGCCACCATTGTATTCCTAATAGCTATTTATACCTCTCGCCTATAGTGTCCATGATACCTAAATTCGTAAAGAAACAATGATGATATCATAACACTTACCTGTGTAATGTAATGTGACACTCACAGATTGTGTCTGAGGTCACATAAGCATTGTGCATATTGTAGTGCCTTTTACGTAAATTTGATTGTTGCTGATACCATGCAAAATTTCCTAAAGTTATCTTAATAATAATCGCGTACTTCAGTCTGCTATATACTTTAGACGGTGGTGGTTTAGACGAATTGTGCTGCTAAAATGGTGTGGTCATACTTTTAGATATACCTTTTTCTTTGATTATAAATTCTTCTTTATAATTAAACAGTAATTATTACTATTAGCCATTCTATAAATTATTTGTCCCATTGAATTTAAATAGACAGATTTATAAGTCAAGGTAACATAATTAATTTCTTCTAATCATTAGGTATTTAGTTTTTTTGCTATTGTTATTCAAAATGGAAATCTTGTTATTCAAAGCTTGCAGGCTTAAATGACGGACGTTAGTGTTCTTTTTTTAAGCATATTTGAGTAAATAGTTGCAGAAATATTTTGCTTTATTGATCTGTGGTGTACCACTGCAGAGGAAAGTCGGGATTAACATTTCCTACAGGGAATTACATTTCAATAAAATCCATATGATAGCCACGCCACAGTCTAATAATTATTTTCCGTTCATAGATCTTGGCATTTAACGAGTGTAGCCGATAAGCGTTTATCGAATTTTTTATCCTTATCTTGAAAGAATTGGCCATAAAGATTATTCTCTCTCGTTCAGCACCAGTGTCTGATGTCGGGAGAAACGCCGATCCAGACGGGAGATGGATTGCACACTCCAGCTTACCTCTCCTGGAGGAAGCTTCAGCTCAGCCGAGCCAAGCTCAAGGCCTCCAGCAAGACTTCTGCGCTGTTGTCGGGATTCGCCATGGTAAGTGTTTGGACTCGTTCTGATTCTGAGTCGTTCAGAGAAACGCGCGACGACGCGATGGTCAAATTAATAACATTGTTTCATTATTGACTGTTTTTGACGAAAAGTTTCGTTAAGTTGCTGTTGCTGGCAACGCTGCCTCTAAGTCGACGACGGTTCCTGTGTCCGAGTTTCGAGTCCGTCTTTATATATGTCCCAAGGGACTCAAGATAGGTATAGGGAAAAACTTAGTGTGGGCCTTTGACTGTGTGTTTAAAAAAATGCTTTAGTGAGGTCCCAGACCTCACCTTACTCTGGATGAACTTTGTTTGTATGTTAACCAAATTTTTTTAAAATAATTGCTTATCGGATGGAATTACATTTTACTTTTTTTCAAAGATGATAGTTTAATACAGCTACGAAAGTCATTACCACCCGAAATTCCTTAACAGTTTTAAATCATGAGCCGAAAAGAAGATTCAACATTTTTAAATCTTTATAACAGGTTAAATACCGATGCCTAGGTAAAAACTTTACTATGAAACCAAGTATACAAACCGCTTAAACCTTCGCGTGCTTTTTGAACACATGTTTTCGAGTTTCTTTCCGCCTTCGGTGCCCAGTAGGGCAAATAATTGTAATATGTGATACCATGACGGTCGAAACTTGACTAGCCCATCCTCAGAATGTAAAAAAAAAAAGAAATGGTCTGCATTGTCGACATTCAACATAAAACGACAAAATTCCAGCCTTCTAATCGGGTCTCCCTCTTCCATTGAATGGACAGGTATTGATAGTGATATGGATGTCGGCCCGATAAATGAACTACAGTCTAGACTTTCGAGCGAGCTAAAATGGAGAAAGATCGTCGTCACCCGCTTTTCACCTACTCTCCGGTGCGTCAAAGACTCAAAAGTCGCAACAGCTTCTTCAAATGTACGGATCCTATCAACGGGGACGCGATAAAGGCCAAAATCGATCTTTGGTGCAAAAAACAACCATTGCCCACGCCGTTTGTTCCGCTCATGGAGAGCCTCCCACGATCTCGCATTGGTCGACTTGGAAGTCTTTGAATAGACTCCGCACCCAAGCCGGGCGCAGCGAAGATAACCGGTTCAAGTGGGGTTTTACTGGTGGCTTTGACCTCCGGTGCAAGTGTGGCTTCCCTGTGCAAACCATGGCTTATTTGATTTCATGCTCTGCATGCCCAAACACCTGCACTCGGGAAGAACTTATGGCCGCTACTGACAGTGCCGTTGATGTGGCTAAATACTTGGACAAAAAAATATGACTTATGCCATCGACACAAAAGAAGAAGACCTGACTATGGCTTCGTACTCTAATCCTGAATATGCTGACATTTTGTATTGTTATGTGTGATGTACTATTATTTATTCTGTGGTGATGTGGTTTTTGACTGTGTGATGGTAACACTGCTCCAGCGCGGAGAAAATATCAACGTCGTTTTCCCAACCGCCGTCTCCCACGCACGCCAATGTCTTCGGAAGTACTCATCGGTGGCTATCTGAAACTGGCAGCGTTCAAAGACGTCGGATTGACAGTGGTCGTCTACGGTTGTATACGGCTGAGGGCGAGAAGGCAATTCTGCAAGATTTATTGACGACCCAACACCTCGACTAACATTGTACCGCGTTAATTTGGTATGTCATAATGGAAAGTCTAGTCTGTAGTACACACGGCAGAACATCAGGCTATACATATTGACCTTGACGTCGCCCTCATCTCGCTTGCAATAGCAGAGGCTGTCGTAGTGCAAATGGTTAACTTGACTTATTGCTGTGTGTACATTAATCGAGCCGACATGCATATCACTATCAACTCCTGTCCCGATTAGAAGGCTGGAATTTTATCGTTTTATGTTGAATGTCGACGATGAAGAAAAGTTTCTTTTTTTTAAACATTTTGTGGACGGACGAGTCAAGTTGGGTTATTTTTTTTGTTAAAAAGCTTTTAACAAAAAAACCAAACTTTTTTTTTTTGTTAAAAACAGCAGCTCTAGCACGATAACGACAAACTCGCGCTCGGCTAAGGCTTAAACTTAACTTTGATTGCGCGAGGGTCCCGCGCAAAGGCTTGCTCGCCCTATGGCGTTGTCAATGTTGACATTTTGACATAGGACCGCGGTGTTGTCGCGGCGCTTTCACTATCATACTCGGCCTGCAGGTAGGTAGTGACAATTATCGGTCGATCGTAGCCTTACAGAGTAGATGCCCTGGTACGGATCGCCCTTATCGCGGCTGAACCACATGGGTCTCCCTTACCTACATCCGTGAAATCAGTCTTAGGTGTTTTCTGAGAGATACGATGACGCAATCAACGTTTTAATGCTGAATGAAAACATAATCATTATGCTTGATATAATTTGACCTAACCACGCAATACTCAACCCGCTGCGCAACGCCTCTTTACATATCTTGACAGTACCAAGTAGTTTAAAGTTATTCATAAATTTCTTATGCTTTTAGCATTTTTCTAAAGCAATATCAACCAATTACAATAATACTAGGTAGTCACACGTCCCGAGGGAAAATTAAACCTTCAAGAGTACTGATGAAATCTAGAAAAATCAAATAATAATTATAGTGCATTTTGATATTTTGCGTATGAGTTTCTAGCTTGTTTTTTACAATGCTGGGCTTTTCTGTTCTTTTGCACCTATGTCTTTTAGCACCTACATAAAGGATTCCATCACTCTTGAATCTTGAACCGATCTAGCTTAAAATTCATCTCTGGTGTCAAGCCCATTATTCTAAAACACGACTAACGAGTCCGATGACTAAAAAGATAATTCAAAGTGCATAGTGTTATTTTTACAAAAAATAAATTCAGTATTGTTTTGGCGGCAACATGAAAATGTACTCTTTAGTAGGCAGTTCATTTCAGTTAGTTGTCGCTACCTACGCCCTCTCGTGAAACAGTTCGTCACGGACTATTGTGACTCAATACCACCGTGAGATACTAACAACTCCATTGTATTACTACTTTGTTTAAATTCAGCCGTTTTTGTTACCTCTACAATAGAAGTGGACTGTACAATTTGCATTTGGGATAGTTGTTAGTAATTATTACGTACTGAAGTTGTCAATTGAAAGGTTGTTATAGATAAGTAGATAATAATTAAATTCACGTTTTTTTGGATTATAAATGAAAAAAAAATCTCATATCATAATATAAAATGCACATTAACACGCGAACAGTTGGTAGGCATAGGCAACGGGTACGTTCCTTTTTAGAACTTCTTTTTGTGTGTTAGTATTATAAACTGACATATTGAAATGATAAGTAAACCATGTGATCGCTGAGGTGATGACTTAGCTCTTTCTATCGATCTCCAGCTTCTGCATAAGACCATCCACACCACTTATCCATAAATCGGACCCCTCTTAATAGGGCTCGTTTAAGAGCAACTCCAGCTATTATGGTGTGTCTGTCTAAGTCTTTATTATTCTATTTTCAGGTGGCAATGGTAGAAGTACAGCTCAACCCGCCGAATTCGTCCGCGGTTCCTAACGAGATGCTGGTCGCGTTCACAGTATGCACCACTCTCCTCGTCGCCGTCCACATGCTGGCGCTCATGATCAGCACGTGCATCCTACCCAACATCGAAGCCGTCGGAAACCTTCACAGCATATCCCTAGTACACGAATCACCACACGAAAGACTACATTGGTACATAGAAATTGCGTGGGCCTTTTCTACGTTACTAGGTTTAATTCTCTTCCTTGTCGAAATAGCCATTCTTTGTTGGGTCAAGTTCTATGACTTTAGCGCCACGGCGGCGTGGTCTGCTTGCGTTGTGCTCATACCCGTCATGATTGTGTTCCTAGCTTTCGCTATACACTTCTACATGTCCCTAGCGACGCATAAGTACGAAGTGACACGAACAGGAATAAAGGAACTCGAATTGCTCAAAGAACAAATAGAAATGGGCGACCATGACGCCCGAATGAACAACCTAACGCTCCTAGATCAAGGGAGGATAGTGTAAAAACCTTCTTAAAACCACTTTTGGAATGTTATTATTATTCCCCCTTCCCTTTATATACTTACGACGTTTTACTATATATGTAAATAAAGTTATTCATATACTTACGGTACTAGTAGAACTGTACTTATTCGAGTGCCGAAATAATTTCACACTTAGCTTATAAGACTTAGGTAATGTGTTCTTATATTTTTAGGTAGTACTTCCTATATACTTAACCTTCATTAATGCAATTCGTTTTTGCTTTCATGACAAGAGAATCTCCATATAATAGTCAAAGAATTTCGTTAAGTTTCCTATCGGTAATTCCATGAAATGCGACGAGTAGGATTCGTCTCAAAAGATTCCTAGTTTTGTATTCTCAGTAGACTTAATTTTTTTTAGCGATGCAGGTCAATTGAAAAAAAAAAGTTTTTAGAGATTAGCAATTAGATTTCAAAAATGCAATGTACTTAAGTACCTTACCTAGACTGAGTCAGTAATTTATTTACGTATTGTTTGAAAATAGTACACTTACGTATGTAACTCTAGATACAATTATTTGCAAAATTGAAATGTTCAGCCTACAAACTTAGATATCAACTTATTGAAATCGAGTTCTTACCTCGTCATTGTTAGGAACGTAAATAACCACTAAGGTTCACAAAGAGTTGTTAAATAGTGTTATATTGATCTGACGACGTGACGATGTTGTTCTTCCAAGTTAACGAGGAAGTTAACAAAAGCCGTGTATTTGGTAGAGATTCTATAAAGCAATAATAATACGTAGGTGTAAGTTCTAGAGATGTGAGAGGATCTTAAGCAGAGAATGATTAGTAATTTTTTCCAGTTTGCCTTCCCAAATTGTTAACTCTTGTTTTTGTGGATTTATTTATTTTAATTTTATTAGTTTTAGTTGTCAAAAATACGCCTTTTGAAAAAAAAGACACATGCTTCAAAGTGACGCTGCTTCGGCAAAGTGGTCCTATTGAGAAAGTGAGCTAAAGGCTCTTTATGGATGAGATAAAAAGTCAATTTTAGGGGATTTTCTGTAAGACAGATCCTTACACGTCTCTAGCAAAGCAAACTACAGCTACATAATTAAATAATTAACACTGTGATATCTTAAATGACATTGTAATAATCTGCCAATGTAATAAATTGATCTTAGCAATTTTATTGTTCAATTTTTCATGGTATAATTATATAAATGGATTTTATACAAAAAGTTGTAACGTAAATATACTTAAGATTATATTGTCAGTCATCGAAAAGTTAATACATTTGGTCAATACAGTCTTGTAGTTTCTTGTCTATATCACCAAGTATAGATTTCAACCACAGCTCACTTCCTTCAAGAATTGCTCTCGGATCTTGCAGTTCGATCTGAAAGGGGAAAAAAATGAGTACTTATCCATTTGGATATAATTCTGCGACTAGAAAATTGTTGTGCCTTGAAAACGAGGGAAGCTAGATGTTTCCAAGTTCGCTTGCAAAAGTATAATAAAAATCTGACCAACTATCTCTGTGGAAAATATCTGGTCCGTTTCTTTGTTAAGATACGAAAGAATGGAATGACAAGCAAACATACTTTCACATTTAAATTAGTAATAGCTTCTCGCCAGGGAATTCGTTCCCGTGGAAATTCCGGGAATGAATTATACACATAAATCTTCCTCTAGAGTCACTCCGTTCATTGGTGGTTTTTAAGTCTAGAACGGATATAGGTAGCTAGGTAGAAACGTTCCGTTTTATCTTCTTCTTCTTATATATAAAAATGAATCACTAAATCTGTTGGTAAGCGCAAAACTCGAGAACGGCTGGACCGATTTGGATGATCTTTTTTTGTTGTGTTCCTTATTGTCAGGAGAAGGTTCTTATGAAAGAAAAAACTAAAAAAGTGCCACGGGAACGAAGTCCCGGGCGGAAAGCTAGTATTTTATAGATTTGAACGCAGAAAAGTTGGTTTTATAACTGTTATTGTACGTAAAAACATGTTTTTTTAGTAGCATTGCTGTAAAAATTCTAGTTTTTCTCCAATGCTCGCAGGCGCGGGTTATCCTATTAACAACGTAAGCTGGACACAGAAACTGAGTCTGCCTCGCTTATTTTACCAAGGTTAATAACTCTAAAATCAAAAATGTTGTATCATCCCCGAGATTCAATAACTTATAAGTCTTATAACTTTTAAAAGGCTAAACATTTTTTATTAAATTTGATAAGAACCATCTCCATTACGTCAGCTTTAAAAAAACCGTATCGAAATCGGTCCATTCGTTAGGAGATACGATGCACAGACTGACATACTATTTTTGTCGAGGGTTAAAAATAAAGCGTTACCGGTGGTATAGGGTACGGCGTGGGGAGGTCGCCACACTGTCTGATTATAATATCCGTCATTTTAGACTTAACGCATATGTCATCCTGCCAGCAGCCCTCTTGCAGTTGTCCAGTGTGCAAGTGGTAAAAACGACCCAAGCCATTCTTCTTGTCAGCGTCCCAGTTGCCTTCGTAGCGATTGCCGTTTTCTGTATCGTAAAACTGATATTATGTTCTTCTTCCTATCGGTTTACTATATTCATATTTTCGATGTAACAAACAACATTGGATTCCAATAAAAGGATTTGTAAGAAATTTTATTGTAATCACCGTGCTTAACAGAGATTAACTGCAGACGCCTACTTTTCGAACCCTTATTTTCAACCTCTGTATCCGCAATCGTAAAGGCTCAATTCCATATATCTTTTGAATAAGATTTCAGTGACTGGCTGGTGTTTGCTTAAAGACTACCTCATTTTTTATTACTTAACTAGCTTCCCGCGCGGGACTTCATTCCCGTGGGAATTTGGGAAAATCATGTACCCTATGTCCATCCCAGATAATGTAGGATTCTAATGGTGAAAGAATTTTTCAAATCGGTCCAGTAGTTTCGGAGCCTATTCGATGCAAACAAACAAACAATCAAATCTTTTCTCTATAAAATATGTATAGACTACGTTATTCGTGTTGTCTATACTAATTTTATAAAGAGGAAAGATTTGATTGTTTGTTTGCATTGAATATGCTCCGAAACTACTGGACCGATTTGAAAAATTCTTCCACCATTAGAATGCTCCATTATCCCTGAGTAACATAGGCTAGGTATATAACTTTCCCGAATTCCAACGGGAACGAAGTCCCGACCGCAATGCTAGTCACTCATATAAAAAAGTACCTACCTACACCTAGTTTTTACTCCAGCAATCCCTGTGTAAAAATACTTCGGTCTTAAACTTCGTTGCCGTGGGAGTTGGGAAAATTATGTACCTAGCCTACGTTACTCACTGATGATGTAACTTTTTATTTGTCTTTTCTCTTTGTAATAAGTATTAGTGTAGATTATAGTATCAGTGTAGGTATATATTCGGACCTACTTGGAAATTCCACTCGGGTGGTCAATTAATGATTAATTGTCGTTAATCAAAGAGATCTTATGCAGTCAACGGCATATCAGATTATACGTCTGCATTACGAAAGCAGCCACTGTTGCAAACGAAATAAAGGCGACTTCAAGAAATGAAGAAGAGAAAGCAATCTGTCGTGCTGTAGTGTGTACAAATTGTTACGTAGGTACAATTTCTTTATTCAGTCCTCTGTTCTCAGACAAAACTAAAGTACTTATACAGGGCTTTAGGTAAATCTCTTTCAATCTCTCGGGTGCTAAATCAGTCCATGAAACTGAACAACTTTCCCCAAGGAACAGGTCAAAATACCAAAAAAAAATTGGATCTCCCATACAAAATGCGCTAAGTATATGCTGATGAAGTTTGTCTGGGAAGGAACTCAAAAATTATTTTTTTCGTATTTTGACCTATTATTAGGAGAAAGTTGTTCAGTTTCACGGACTGATTAACCACCGGAGAGGTTGAAAGAGATTTACCTATTAAAGCCCTGTATATTGTCTTATTTATTATTTCAAAGATAAATACCTAAGATCGCACTTACTCTGAACAAACATGCCAAGTCCGCCCTTCAATCCTTTCTCCCAATAGCCGACATAGAAAGTTCCATCACCGTACCACATCTTGCCGAAGCCGTGCCTTCGACCTCGTTTCCAGTAGCCGAAGTAAACGTCCCCGTTGGAGTGCCACCACCAACCTATCCCTTCTGGTTTCCCTCTCACCCAATCGCCCCGATAATTTAGCCTGTATACGCCGTTTTCTTGTCGGTAGCTTAGTGTTCCGTGCCCGTGTCTAGCGATCAACAGACAAACTTACGCACTAGTATCACACCTGCGACGTCTTTTGCTCATGTCCATCTCCAGCCCTTCCAACTGTCCCTACGCAAACATGACGTCGTCCGTTTTGACGTGAAGGAAGGACAATCAAATATAAGTACTTACACACTTTCACATTTATAATATTTGTAGAATTGCATGATTAAAAAGCGGTGATAGCCCAGTTGGTAATGAGCCAGAGTTGAAATCGGAAGGTTGCGGTTTCAAATCCTGGTGCGGGCCTGTACCACTAAATTAGTCTTTTCGGATTTATGTACGGATTTTTCATTAATTTATCACTTGCTCAGCGGTGAAGGAAAACATCGTGATGAAACCCGCACGTCTGAGAACCTGCGTTAAGCGCCTATTGCGATAATTTTGCGACTAGAGGATGTATTAAAAATTAGTTATTGCTCATTTTAAATCAAGACAAGTTTACAGAGAATCTCCAATACCTGAATCCTTCATACCAGTCCCCTTCGTACAACTTGTCTGTTACTGTCCTGAAAAATCCTTTACCTGTGTAGAAAATGAAAACTAGTAACTACCTTAGTTATTGTGGCCTTGTTTTATTTATTAAAAACTAGCTTTCCGCCCGGGACTTTGTTCCCGTGGGAAAATTATGTAGCCTATGTTAATCAGAGATAATGCAGGATTCTAACGGTGAAAGAATATTTTCAAATTGGTCCAGTAGTTACGGAGCCTATTCAATGCAAACAAACAATCAAATCTTTCCTCTTTATAGTATTAGTGTAGTGTAGATGATAAAAAGGAAAACCAAACAGCAGCCCAAATACTGAATATAATGTTTGTAGCCGCGTGGTATTTTAGTATCTGTTTTTTGATATAGACATACTGGTCTTTGAGTTTTATGAGAAAGTCTGCCAAAGTACCGTCTGTCTGGGTTCCCCTACCTAACGTGACATTCTGACCGGGTTATCTTCCGGGAAGCCCCCTAACTTGCAGTTACTTACCCTGCTTTTTATCAGTATTCCAATCTCCAACATATCTATCAAACCTAGAAGTGAATATAGCGTGATGAACCCCATTTTTGATTGATTTTTTCTCCGCCAAAGTGTGTAGAGGTGTAAAGTTTCGAGGTCTCCGATAGAACGGCATTTTATAATTATTAAATCAAAAACATAATTAGCAAAATTGATTTAAAAGAAAATTGTCACTAAAAAAAGCATTCAACATTATTTTTTAAATATCCATTCGTAATGGAAAATAACGTAAACAAAATTGATATTTAATGACGCATGTCATTTATACATCATTTGACAATTAATTTGTCTTAAGGTCAGTGCAACACATGTGCAACACAACACAAACACAACTTCTTTCGTCTAAACCACAGACATAAAAATAAGTTAATTGAAACTCTTCTAAAAACTGGCCAGAGCTGAATGTTGCTAGCTTGCGCCAACCCGTAGCTAGAATGCACAACTGTGATAAGGGTGAGCTACTGACCCATCTGTGGGAGAGCCCTTTGTTTAGTTGGGGTCTGGGCATCGGTCAAACATAAATACAATTGCTAGCTTGCGCCAACCCGTAGCTAGAATGCACAACTGTGATAAGGGTGAGCTACTGACCCATCTGTGGGAGAGCCCTTTGTTTAGTTGGGGTCTGGGCATCGGTCAAACATAAATATAATAAGTTATATTCAATCAAGGAGCCGGTCTTAACAATATGCCTATAATATGGCTTAACTGCTACAATTTCCTAAGTGGAAAGAACTTTTAAGGGAGGTTAACAGTTTTCAGACAAAAACCAAAATCTCTTAACTAATAATTTAATAACAAACTATACAACTGATTACACATTTCCGTGCGCCTTCTTAAGTCCTCGGCTGAGGTCTATGAGTTGTTGGTAATATTCCCTGAAACCTTGTAGCGCCAATTCGTGTTGACTCTTAATGACGGACGTGTTCTTTATGTACTTAGCTACACAGTCCAAGCATTTGGAGTCTAATTGGATGTCTTCTTCACTAAGAATCTCTGGTTTGGTAAGCTGAACTGGCGTGGGAAGAATCTGGAAAGGTATTTTTAACCGACTTCAAAAAAAAAGGAGCGGGTTCTCAATTTGGGTGTTTTTTTAAATGAATCGTTTATTTGAGAAATTTAAAATATTTAATATTACCTCAAAACTCCGCCATGTATAGACCGATTTCAATTTTTTTTTAGTTCGGAAGCATCTACTTCCAGATTGGTCCCATACAACTTTTATCGAAATTGGTTCAGTAGTTTAGGTAAAAAAAAACTGAAATTTTCGGTCATATATGTGGATGATAATAGGTCATCAATGTAAACAAAGCAAAAACGAAGTTGTTCCCTGAGACTGTCAAGTTGTTTTTTGGGGCTCTTTTGAGTCCTACCGTTTAGTGACCGGTAGAATATATTACCACCACACATTTTTCCTGCCGTCTGGTGATCGGTTGATAATATCACCACCCCATATCTTTCATACCATTTGGCGATCGGTTTGAGAATTGTATGTACTACCCCGTATCTTTCTTGCCATCTTGCGACTGGTTGTGATATATCACCACCTTGTGATATATCTTTCCGTGGGTATCAAGAGGGGTAAATGTAATTTATTACTATATCGCTCTTTAATCTCGAGTAACTTAGTGCTGTATAATAAATCTACGAGGAAAGATATATGAATGATAAATGACTTTTAAAAAGAATAAAATAAAATATTTTTAACAAAAAATTGACCCGCCTTCAAAAAGGGTTAAATAACTTTTTAAAGCTATATTCACGAGTAAGTAGTGGTTACGGGTAAAACAGTAAATAGGTGAATTCATAGCGGAATATGGTAGAGAGGAATTTTTTTTTTGACGTCGGCGCCGGTATGAAAAGGACCTAGTTTAATGAAATAGGTATTTGCACAAGCTTTTTTAGCAGTATAAAAACTAAGGTAGTTTTAATAATAGGTAGTTTTAGATGGTAATTGTTCGGCGCTGTCGTCAAAAAAAAAAATTCCTCTCTATTTACCATATTCCGCTATTTCACCTATTTACTGTTTTACCCGTAATCACTACTTGTGATAGCTTTAAAAAATTATTTTACCCTTTTTGAAGGCGGGTCAATTTTTTGTTAAAAATATTTTATTAGAACGTGCATTTCCATTGAAAGGTTTTTATTAGTTGGAGACTTTTAGATTTTTTTTCACATGGGACATAGCTTGCCATTTCGTATCATTAATAGCCCATTTAACGAAGGAAAAATAGGGGACATAATACGTGTATAAGCGATTTTTGGCATAGTTGTAGGGAATGGTGTCTGAAACAACATACTGAAAGTACTGATGGATGGGGTGGAGCTAACGTGTAAGGGGTGGTTTGAAGGTTCCTTTTTTAAGTTTTTCCTATAGCAAAAAAAATCTTTTAGTCAAGTAATCTACATAAAATTCTCTACTAAAAGGTTCTGTACATTTTTTCGCTAGGATCAATATTTAAAGACATGAAGGTAAAATTAGGTTTTGACCTACATTGATAATTATTACTGAGCAGGACCTTCGTGATTCGAAGGGAGGCCGTGCCCCTTGGTGGGGATGTATATGGGCTGGTGAAAAAAAAAACAAAATAAAGGACCTTTTGGAAATGTGTTCGTACACCTTCCAGAATGACACTCGGGAAAGTCCTGTGGTATGCAGACCTTCACGGAGGATCGGGCATAACGCAACTTCTTTCTCATTCGATCATTTCGAAGAAGATAATTTGAATATCAATTTCAAAGGTTTGAAATGGTATTCGATGTCAAGATTCGAAATGATTGAAGATCTGGCCTTGCGCCATTCATTGTTTGATCGTGGTGTATTGAGTATTTGATCTTTGCGGATTAATTGTGTTTAGCCCGCGGAGTAATTGTATTCGATGATAGGCGTGCAATAGCACTTTTAAAGCAGGTGTCTGTTTTACAGTTGTGATTTTATAAATGAAGTAAATGATTATATAACGAAGAAATTACTGTTGTTAATTATAATCAAGAATAACGAAGAATCCAGCTGTTTTATTAACGCCCCCCTAAAAGACACCTTGCAGTCCCTACACCTCCCAGGAGGGGGTTACCGAGATATCCTGGAAAAACTGCAATTTCCAGGAAATTCTTCTTTCCTTTATATCTCATTAAACATCGATCCCAACGGAAAAGTGCAGAACCTTTTTGTAGAAAATTTTATGTACATTACTTCAGTAAAAGATTTTTTTTTGCTTTGAGCCAGTTGAGCCACTGTTTACAAGTTGTTTAAGAAAAACTTTAAAAATGGACCTTTAAACCGCCCCCTACACCCATCCATCAGTACTTTCAGTATGTTGTTTCAGACACCATTCCCTACAACTATGCCAAAAATCGCTTTTACACGAATTATTTCCCCTATTTGGCAGTTTTTGTTCATTGGATCATAGGATATAGACAAAGTGCTACTACACAATATTATGCAGGAATTTTTATTAAATCCAATATCTTAAACTTAAATGATATGCGTATTTGAAGTCTACTATAAAATAATAGTTTCACAACACAGACATACGAATATCTTATAATTATACTTTTCATAACATACAGTTGTTCTCAGGTTTTCTATGACTATTTCATAATAGGCTAGAAATTTGTTTAACTGTTTAAAATAAAAAAAGACACCTATTTAGTGAACCCTGAGAGGTAATTAATAAAATTTCTCAATTGAGGAAGTAATCTGAAAACCCTAACGGCATTCGTAATGCCTTCTGAGACTGATTACGGATAAAATAAGATTTAAAAATACCTGTTTGGTAAGATCGTCTGCTGCTTTGCCATCCACAACATCTCCTAAGATAGCTTGCCGTAGCGCCATCAGCAAAACAGCTTCTCTCACGGTGTTTGTCTGCAGAAGCTCTAACATCAGATTGTCGATGTTTTGGTGCCATGTTAAATAGAATACCATGGGACCAAAGTGGCGGGTGGATCTGAAAATAATAACTTATTTTAATTAAATATGAGTCTAAACTAAAAGAACTACAAAAACGTTTCAGTATCAAAAAAAAGTCCCCTTAAACACTATTTACTCAAGGTTATTATTTTAGCTCAAAAGTTATGGTTGTTAAAAATTCCACACTTCATGTTTTCTAGTACTTTTGAAAAACAATAAATGGGATTGCGATCACACTAGTTTAAAAAACGTATTTACATGTCTTATCATTATCAATTTTTATTGCCTAACTATTCTTACCTGAGTATTTCGTATTTCTTCAGCAAGTCAACATGTTGGTATGTAATACTTGTGATCTTCTGGTATTTGGGTTCATCTGGTTCATACTGTATACACGCTCGGTTGAGGACAAACTCGTACTCTTCTCTGTCCAGAAGGCTATTGAGCCTTTCTTCATCAGAAAACATCAGCGGCTCGCGAATTTTTCGCCATTTCATCGGGAAATATACCTGGGAAATATAGCACATTAATTTCACAAAAGAACCCCCAAGTAATCTTTATTATTGTTAGAACTAATACAGAGTGTGTAATAAATTAAATAGGGCAATTTTTTATGAACAATTAGTCCTACCCTAACCTAAGTTTGCCTGTACTAAGTACACAGACAGACGTGAAACATGGTAGTCTTATTTCTAGGTAATAATTTCTACTAGGCAACCTTAGGGTAGGACTGTGATGCCCTATACTTAGTAAACAGGGATAAAGTACTTTTTTTTTTAATTTGTATTGTAAGAAGACTATAAAATATTAAGTACTATTTGAAACTAAAATAAATACCAGTCAACAAATATAATCTATACTAATATTATAAAGAGGAAAGATTTGATTGTTTGTTTGTTTGCATTGAATAGGCTCCAAAACTCCTGGACTGATTTAAAAAATTATTTCGCCATTTGATTGCTACATTATCCCTGATGAACATAGGCTACATAATTTTCCCCGGGCGGAATGCTAGTCCCATTATAATTTACCTGATTTAACCTTTTTCTGATATCATGGTCACAACTGCGAAGGACCCCATCAGTATCTCTGGAAATGCAGAAAAAAAAATTACTGAGGCAGCAGGTAGTTACTTTAGAGTCTTCTTCTTCTTCTTCATCAGCCCATACACATCCCCACTGCTGGGGCACGGGCCTCCCTCAATAACATGAGGGGTAAATGCCATACTCACCACACTTGGCAGACGGGTTGGCAAGGGTTTTGATATAATTGCAGAGTTTTCCTTCTCTGTGTGCAAATGAACTTGCTTGCATATTAACCTTAGTCGCCTTGTACGACACCTCGGTAAGAAAGAGGGTGGTCCTATTCTACTCTGCCTAGGACTCACACGGCTAGCCGGGGGGTACTTTAGAGTATTTTGGATGATTAGGCAATCCTAAATGAGGACATTTCTGCCATTAACTATATTATTCTAATAAGTAGATTGGCACTCTCCTACCTCTTGTGGGCTTTTATAATTTATTTAGCATAAAAGAAAGAGAAGGGAACACATGAATACTCCTGGATAACAATAAAAAAAACCTGCAATCAGTCCCAGGACCATAGTTACCTTTCAACAATGAGCCTGTGGGCATTGGGTACACCAAATGAGATATCTGTGAATAAGTACTTTGCTTTATCATATCCAATCAATGCTGGATCCACAGACAACACATCATCAATATGCTCATACACCTGAAATTATAAAATGAATTTTTTGAACAAGTACTTATTTACTATATTAAAGCAACTCCGTCTTGATAGGCTATGTTTTTTTAGTTATTAATTTATTACATACATATTTTTATTTAACTACCTGGGTTTTAGAATAGAATATACATTATCAAACTGATACAATAAAACACGAAACTTACGTCTAGAACTACGGCAGCACCATTATTTTGTCAAGTCCATGTTAGTAGTAAGCGACTGCAAGAATTCATGAATTAATTTTACCTTAACAATTGGAGGCATCTGCAATAGCCTCTCTGCTTTTCTATTGGCTTTCGCAAGTTCAGCTTGGAGCTCCTCGTCAGTCATGAATTTGTACCTCGGCGTTTTAAGAACGGGCAACCCGCGATTTGTAGTTTTCCTGAACAATTTCGCATGATCTGGACGGGTTAGTCGTTTTAACAGCATTTGGACGTTAGAGGAAAAGAATTTTGGAGCTGGGTCTTTATCGCCATCTAATGAAATAAAAAATATTATATGTATGGTACTGTACTGATGTAAGAAAATCAATGTTATTATAACGAAACTTACCATAAATAGAAGGAACAATACTAAGATTTCTGCATGAAATTAAGATGTTAACGTCGTTATGTCTTAAAATTATATTTTTTGTGTTGTTTTGCACTAATCTTCGAAATATAAGAGACATTTTCAGGATATCTTGTGAAAAGTAACCTTAATTTTTAAGATTTTATTGACAGGTAGCAAGGAGCATAATACTCCCCATAGATTATTCACTTATATATCATGGATCTAATACATCAGGATAGAAATCTTCGAGCTCAAACGCGGGCCGAAGAAGAGATAGAGCAACGAGGCAGAACGTCTCGTTCTAGTAGGGTGACAATGCGATTACTCGTATTATAACTTTTTTTTGGGAGTGCAAAGTATACGTAACAGACAAATACAGGCTTCCATTTAAGGATAGAAGTTTTCCTGTAATTTTATTTTTATATAACAAACCATCAGCAACATTTACGTTACTACATTTTTGTTATGAAACACCAAATTGTATGATAATATACAAGGAGGACACAGAGTAGTGGACATCGGGAATGTTTTTTTTTTAAATTATAAGATGGGTTAACTCTTGACCTCAATCTTGACCAAGGTCATAGATGAGGTCGACGATGGAGCGAGTTAACCCAGCAAACGCCTATAAGGCACCGGTACTCCCACGCACCGACAGAACACAGCAAGCTGTTTGGCGTCGGACTTCGGTAGGAGGGTAGTCGCGAACCAGGCGGCCCTTTACAGAGCCTACCACACCGCATGAGACCATAGGACAACACCTCAGATTCATAAAAAAATGAGGTGTTGTTGCCTGAGATGGATTAATAGGAGGCAGGTCTCATTTGTGTTTCCTAAGTCGCCTCTTACGACACCCACGGAAAGAAATGGGGTGGTGTTATTCTAAGCCGATCACCACACGGCACAAAGTTGTGTAGTTAGGTTGCGAAAAAATAAAACAAAAACTCACCTTTCGTCTCATCTTATAATCAAATCATTAAAACATGCTTTTAACTTAATTTCAAAACTTTTCCCATGAAAACATTTTCCCCAAGCAATCCATAATGGATTTTTGTAAAATTGGAGTTTTATGCTTAGAATTTGTTTTTTCCTATTCTATCTAACGGACCTTAGTTCCATAGGAGCCCGTTTAGTTCCATAGGTATATATAAGTTAATTTTGATCTTATATGTTATTTTTTATTAGAAACGATTAAATAATAAATTCCCCCTTTCACAGAATAGAATAGAATAGAATATAAAAAATCTTTATTTTATAGGATAATCAGGATGCCACTTAAAACAAGTCAAGATTACATGAAATACATACAAACAAACATTAAAGGATTTAAATACATACCATACATACGCATTCGTTCTATTGACCCTACTGACTCTACGCCTATCTCTGAGGGAGTTCTTTTTAATCGCATTACAAATTTCTAATTTTAACTAATTCTGAAATAACTCTAAAGCTGAGCAGTCATTCCCATGGCTCCATGTCAGTTAGGTCATCAGAAATATTGTAATAGCCCTTTTTGTAAAGTTTTTGTTTAATTACTGACTTAAATTTATCCAAAGGTAACGTCCGATAATTGACAGATTTGTTTAACTGCGTAGGCTGCTGAACTGAGTCTGCTCGCTAACTTATCAATATGAGGACCCCATTGAAGCTTTGCATCAAGAGTTATTCCTTAAGAATACAGTAGATTCCACAACGTCCAGTTTTACATTCTTAACCTGTACATTGGTATTAACCTGTTTAACATTGGGCAAGGTAAACTTAACACATCGTGCCCCTCGCTCGGTGGAGACATTGTATGGGCTGATGAGAGTCAGAGAGATATTTGTTATACATGAGTGCAAAGTTGCTTTTAACCGCGTGCTCAAATTTAATGATCGACCAAGCAAAGGATTCTAAAATTGGATCACAAGCGCAGCGAGTGCTACAACAATTAGAATTCTGAGCGTTAGCGAGAGAATCAAAAGAGCACAAGGTCAAAAATCGTGGCACTCGAGTCTAACACGTAACTTTTAATGAGGTAGTGGAAAATGAGGTAAGCTTCCAAAAAAATCCCATAGATGGTGCTGTTTAAGAACGCTACACATTTTCGTAGTTTTCTTCAAAAATAGAGTATTTTATAAAATATCAACTGAAGTTTAAATTAAAGATCTCCCTGATACTATCATTTGGACATGATTGGAATTTAAAACACTTTGCAATGTTGTATTAAATTAAAACCGATCTTGGATTTTGTTTCGCTCAAAAATCAAAACTAGAAATTGTGACTAGTACTTCTTACCATAGGTCATTCAAATGTCACAAGGTTGAGTTACGATGAAGTTATATGTAATAAATATTTTCTTTATCAAGAAAATAGGTAAAGATGAGCCACTGATTCTCTGCCTACCCCCTTAGGAATTACTCACGTGAGCATATATGTATACAGGTTGAAAAAGAACCTCCTAGCTTTAAATGAAAATCCTGAACCAGTACCTATCACTTACTGAACACTTTTTTTTATTTTTTTTTATTTAATTTTGACATGGTGTCGTTCGGCGCTGAGTCTATTATAGTGTTGGGCTCAGGTATACTTTAAAAATATGTTTTACCATATTAGGGATTTAAAAATATACCCGACGTCAACGCGTTTCCGGGGTATATTTTTAAACTGGAAATTCCGTGTTGTGTTATTGCAAAATATATCAAAATATACTTCTAAATTCCTTTATCCCTACTGAAAATTATAAATGTAGGTAGATAAAAGTTGTTTATGAAAAAGCTTAAATTTTCAGTTTAATGGGCCTTTAAGTTTAATGAGACTTTAGTTTAATGGGACTTTAAGTTTAATGGGACGTTAAGTTTAATGTGACTAGTTTAATGGGATTAGTTTAATGAGACTTTAAGTATAATGGGATTTTAGTTCAATAATGGGACTTAAAGTTTAATTAGACTTTAGTTTAATGTAACTATAGTTTAATGAGACTTTAAGTTTAAAAGACTAAGTTTAATGAAACTTAAAGTTTAATGACTCTATTTAACTTTTTACCTACCTAATGAAAATTCGTTACTCGTTGTCAAAGTTAAGCGGGCGTTCTGATCTAAATGAGTGAGTGCGTTGCCGTGTTGCGTTCGGGTATGTTTTCAAATACCTACGCGCGCGTTTAGTAATTTGAAAATATACCCGATGTCAACGCGCGCCAGTGACGTCACAGTGTTGGGTAAAGGTACATTTTAAAAAAATCTTGCCTTTTTTCGATTCGTTGTGACTAGGTATATTTTCCAAATATGCGGTTATTCATTAGGTTGTAACATCCTAAACAAGTCAGCAAAAAATCAGAACTACCAGATTTAATGCAAGGTCGCTAGGCTTTCAAACTACAAGGTAGGTACAACCTTGTACCTGGCCTAATTATTTTGTTTTACATTGTTAAATTACTGTCTTAAATTTCTCTAAAGGTAAACTTTGAATACCATGGCTCAACTTTGAAATTTCACTCTCAACGCGCCCAAAGAAGTTTCATTTCAAATACTCCAAGTTTGAAAAGGATGATGATGCTAACTGTACTTGGACGGGGGCGGTTTGGAATGAGGGCGGAATAAAGTAACCCTGGATAGTGAGTAGGACCTGTGAGCGGAGGGTCGTGGGTTCGATGCCAGGTTGAGGCCTATACATTCGTCTTTTAATTCGTATTTAATAGTTATCACTTGCTCAGCGGTGAAGGGAAACATCGTGAGGAAACCCGTAACTCTATAGGTTATTTCCGAAAGACCCACCAACCCGCATTTTAGGCCAGTGTTGTGGACTATGGCCTGAATCCCCCTTCACTGTTCGAGGGAGGCTCGTGCCACTCGGTGGGGACTTTACATTTAAAACTATAACTGTTCAGTAGTATTTTATAGGTCTACAAAGGTGACAGTTGGCTCCAAACACAGGCGAAAAGCCTAAATGGAGACACTAGCGACTCGCTTACTTTTATATTGTTTAAAGTGAAATAAAGATATTTTATATTTTAAAGATATTTTATATTTTATTTACAGTTGTAGCTAGAAGAACTTGTATTGTAAATAAAGGCGTCACCATGGAAACCGCGGGCCAAAAGATCTTTGTAGACATGTAACGTGTATTTATGGTGTATTGGTGTGCGAATTCAAAAAAATACAATTTTGCAATAGTACATAGTTTTTACCGTGGGAGGAATAGTAGGAATTGCGTTCATTTTGAGTAACTGGCGGGAATTCCCAGCATAAAAGCAAGTTGGCACAAAGTGCCGGCTGCATACAACGGAATTTTTTGTTATCTTTTGTCTAATCTCAACGCTGTTGAGCCATTTTTGTCTTTGTTCTGAATCTTTATGCACTCTGCAATAAAATAGCACAGCATTGTTGAGAACCTTTCTCCGCCAAAGACAAGAAATCATGGACAACATAGTAATAGATTTATAAGAAATTATTTTAGCTCACTTGTGAAAATATATGTTACATCCATCATACGATTCACTTGAACAAGTGTGAACACAACATCTTTCTACCATTTTGTCAGTATTTTAATTTAAAAAACTGGTATAATCCTTGCCGTCACGAATTATTTTTATACGATTTAAAGCATGCCACCACGACATTACGATGACACTTTACGGGATGCCAGTAGTAATAAATGGTTTGAAAAAATTTTTCGTTTTCTTTTGGTAATTTAGGAAAAGATGACGAAGTTATTATGATTACAATTAATTTACATCAATTTGAACTGAAATTCATTTCAAATGCAACGTATTTCTTCGTTATTAACTTCATTGTCAAAGCCGGACTTTTTTGATTAATGAAGTTTTTTTAAATTGGCAAGAAAAAAGAAAGAGACAATCCGCCTCGCACATCGGTGTCCCTTTCGGTTTCAATAGAGGCTGTCGGAGAAGCAGTCGAAAGTGTACCTTATTGCTATGGGGTTAAGTTTCATATTTATTAATACGATTTTTCTAAGTAATTGGTCCTTTAAAAGAGAAAGTACTAAGTCCATGTTATATATACTCCCTGACAGTGGCAGGTAGCGGTAGAGTAGCAACGAAAAAAACATTACCCTCCTTCTTTGGCAGTCGGGTAAAAAAAGTTATACCCAGAAGTAATAGGAACCTACCGTTTTTAGTATTTTTTTGTAATTGCAACACTTCGTAAAAGTAACGAAGCGTCCACATATTGTTGCTGCTTTGCATTGTCTATAGCCGGAATCAGACCGGAATTGAACATTCCAAGCCAAAAAAACATTGTAATGTCAAATAACGTCACTGGAATTTTTAGTCTATGGTTCAAAGAAAATCTGGAAAAAAATATATTTCCTTTTCGCCGTGCATATTTGTTTATCAATTTTAATATTCACGACTTCGTAAAATTCGTATTTTTTTATTGACAAGTGATGTGTGATAATAATTCTTGATTGCCATGTCCAAAAGAAAAGCCGGTGTTAACGATATCATTTATGAATTGGATAATGACGACGTCGATATCAGTAGTGAAGATGAAGTCAAAGAAGTTAAAATCCAACGTTTGGAATCACGAGAGAATGCAAATAATAACCCTGGCGAATCATTGTCCGATAGTAGTTGTACAGAAGTTATAGATATTGACTGCTCAGCTGAAGAAGAGTGTTTAACTGCATCGTCAACCGACATCCAGAATGGAGGGAAAACTTCACCTGAGGTAACCTTATCGGAATGTGAAACTGAAACCCCGAAACCGACTGAACAAGTAAACAGTTCTCAAAAGACAAATCCTGAAAGCTTTAATAAAACGACGATATATAACGAAGATATAGTAGTAGACTCTCCAGCTTCAAATAGCGATTTGGGTGTCGTCGGATGTGAAAATAGGACTCCGCTTATTACTGTGCGATTTAGAGATAGTAAAATGGCTAAAGCTTATAAAGAAGAGGTCAAAGCATTTATGTTAAAGTTGATGAAGTTGCATGATGAAGAGAATTTGACAGGGTCTGAAACTGAGACTGATTTGGAACTAGACGTGTGGCCTGAAGACTTGGAACTAGAGAAAAACAAACAAGAAGAGGATAGCTTATTCTTTGTAGATACTGCTCCTGGTGTTGATGAAATTAATGACATTCCGACTTATAAACAGGTATATAATATCTGTATATTTTTATACTAAGTTCAAAATTAAAATGTTTTTATTATTTACCTTTCATATTTTTATTAGTTATTAAGAAGTATAAGATGCTTAGTATGAGTCTTGAAATGAAAATAAAAGCTGATGGCCAAAAGTTCTCAACTACAAAAGTTTCCTATTGACGGTTGAAAACTTTAAAAAAAAGGAGGTATGTATTAAAGTCGAGTTTAATAAGTTTGAATGTGGTTTGTTTTTCATTTTTAGAACTCCATGTTAATATCGAATGCTCCTGAAAAAGAGCTTACTCCTCCGCCAGTGTTCAGACGAGGTCCAATCTGTTTCAACTGTGATGGGAGCCATCCACTCAGAGACTGCATTAAACCCCGAAACAATCAAAGAATTGCTGAAAATAGAAAATCTGTGGCTGCCAGAGTTGGGTTAGTAGTAACTTAGTATCCATTTGATATATTTATTAATATTATTTCCACAGCATATATTAAACAAACTCCCACCTTATGTTTCCAATACCAAGATCGAATAAAGATAAGGTTTTGACTAATTATGACTAAAGTAATTTTATTACTTTTCTAATTAAAAGTATTTCTAGCTTCTACAACACCTTTTTCATTTTTTAGAAAATTTTCTTTAGCTAACAAGTTATAAAATGATGACGAAATCATGGATTCTCCCCCCCCCCCTCCCAAATAATCCAGATGTATATACAAGCACCCGACCCCTCCCCCCTTCCGGTGATCACGTAATTGTTAAATGATCCCTATATTGAATCTGAATGATTATTTTTCAATTATTACAATAATATCTGATTTTTGTAACTGGATGAAAAATTAATGCCACTGTAGTTTCTTGATTTCTATGACCTGGTGAAAATTATTTTTGCACATAAAATTTAAAATGAGATTGTTACCAGAATTTTAAATGTAAATCTTTATGAAACTTGAAAAATATCTTTGAAGGAACCTATGGAATGTGGTTATGTAATTATCAAGTTCACATTTTCCTTTTCAGTCGCTATCATGTAGAAGACGACCAGAAATACGGTCACCTGGTCCCTGGCAGGATATCAGGGCAGCTACGACATGCTTTAGGGCTAAAGAGACATGAGCTTCCAGGGTTTATCTACAAAATGAGGCTCCTGGGCTACCCACCTGGCTGGCTAGAGGAAGCCAAGATATCACACTCTGGGATCAACATGTTTGATTCTACTGTTAGTATTGTATCCATACTAATATTATAAATGCAAAAATGACTGTCTGTTTCCCTGTCTGTTGTTGTCATGCCTAAACGACTCAAAAGATTTTGATGAATTTTAATATGGATTTATTTTAAGTTGCGAGGATGGGCAAAGGCTATGATTTCTCCCGAAATTTTGAAGACGGCCTTCGGGAGTGTGATATAATTGAATTCCATGTCCGCCGAAACTAGTTTTACTAGTTTAATCTATTTTATAAATTTATGGATCTTTCATCAAAATATATCAAACTATCAATAATGATGACACTGGTCAGTCAAGAATAAAAATAATTTATTTAGTAAAAACCCCCCCACGTGTGATGATAAAATACGTTTGTCACGTGAATTATTCCATTTTTTGTAATAAAAAAAAACCCATTGATAAGAAAGCAGGTGTTCGCGCCACGCGCGCGTCTTATTCAGAACGGCGGCGCCATCGTGATAAAATAAAATACATACTACAGCAACAGTCCCTGAGATTCAGATTTGCAAGGTCAAACCTTCGATGAAGTAGATGGGAACACTCTAGCACACTGAAAGCCATATTCATGCTTTAGCGAGTTCTTCATGCTTTAGCGAGAACCAACAAATATTTATTTATGTTCAACCAAAAATTTTTTACTTTAAATATACATATTAAAATTTTATTTTTTTAAATAATTATAGATATTTTAAATAAACTTAAAAAATATACATGTTTAAAATTAGCGCCGTGCGTCGAATAATCAGTTGTAAAATATTTATCGGCAGTCATGCAAGCTAATAATTGCTCGCAAACGCAGGTCTTGTGATATCAAACGTGGTGCGATATTTATTGAACAACAATATAATCTGAACACTGTTTAGTGATTTTGGAAATAAATTACTCTCAATGCTAAAGATGGGATATTCTTTTTCGAATGCCCACACTTCACGGCTCGCGCCACAAACACAAAGTTTGAACTATCATGACTGATCTTACTTGAGTAGAAGTCGTCTTGCCATTTTAATAGTGAGAGAAACACACAATCAATATTTAAGTATAGATCATGACTTGAGCCTCCTTCTGTAATACGGGCCTGTTTCGACCTTTTAATTGACCGCATCTTTATGAAAAAAAAACCTATCAAAATCATTTTTTTTCGTATGGCGCTTCTGAAGGACTGTTTATTACGTCGTCCGTCGTAACGAATCCACGATTTGGAGGCTGAATTCTGTATAATAATAATAATAATAAAGCCTTTAAATTTACAAATTTTTCTCTTTAATGTATTGTGTTCACAGGATGTCCCTTAGCACGGTGTGCCTTTCGGCATAGGCCTCCTCCAACGACTTCCACTGTCCAATTCTGTATAAAATTCTAATAATATTTTTGTACTCAGGGCCAAAAGATTCAGGACCCTGAAGAGGAAGATGGCGAGGTTTATGAACCCGGATCCAGAGACAAGTTTGATATCAAGAAAATTCTTGACTTCCCTGGCTTCAATGTACCAGCCAGTTCACGGTATAAGGAGGTAATTAAAAGTAACAGAAACTCTAGTACTAGTAATTTAAGGCGACTACAGCACCTAAATTACGATTTTATGATGCGTATATAAGCATGACGCACTGCATTAAATCGAAGAAAAAAAATACTACGGTAATATTCAGGACATAAACTAGATAAGTAGTTTGCTGTAAACATGATTCAGCACTTTTCGTTCGATAGAAAAAGCTCACAAAGTCACCTCTTACCCAATATTGTGTATCTTTTAAGCTGTAAAAACGATACTACTCGTATAATGCACACAGGAACTTGAATTTGCTATCAAAATGTTCGTGATTGAACACTCTCGATAAGTAGTTAACGCATTTTTCGATTTAAGCTGTTACCTTTCCATAAATCTCATTTTTCTGACTTTCGAACATGTTTTTACGCACGCACGCTTTAATAGTCCGTAAACTTCGTGTATCGACACTGTTCGCACTGCCGGCCCAGGTCTGTTGAGAGACGGAGATGGCACTATTCCTATGTGCGCTGCCTTTATCGGGTGCTGTAGTCGCCTTAATAATGCTTTATAATTTTTAAGGTACTTTAAATTTTTTTCTCATTCTAATACCGTTTTCAAGAAAGAAGATACAGAGATTACAAAGCTAGCACTTGATTGTCTTCAGATCACACTGAAAGAATCTCCTTTAATCTATCCTTGCTTGGGTATGGCAAAAAACAAAATGTGACAACAGTATAACTATTTGGAGCCCTTTTTGAAAGTTGTTTGGTAGCTTGAGCAGCCACACCACTTTCTTTCAAAGTTAGGTGGTTAAAAGTATGCTACTATCTCTTTCCAGGAAGGGCATTTATACGGTATAGCGCCTATGTCAGAGCAGGACAGCAAGCTAGTCATGCTGCAGATGTTAGCGCCAAATGCTATGAAGGCGTATAAAAGGAAAAAACTAACATTCTTTCCGTCAGCGTCGGCGAATAATTCCTTACAAGGACAGGCTGAAATGGAACTAGATAGTGGAGATGGTAATTACCTTTTAATCTACACTAATATTATAAAGAGGAAAGCTTTAATTGTTTGTTTGTTTGCATTGAATAGGCTTCGAATCTACTGGACCGATTTGAAAAATTCTTTCACCATTAGAATGCTACATTATCCCTGAGTAACATAGGCTACATAATTTTCCTGAATTCCAACGGGAACGAAGTCCCGGGCGGAATGCTATTTAGGGATAAAACCTTTTGTATGAGGCAAGTAGGGCCGCGCATC